>JAVTVY010020111.1:0-74154 GCA_036873755.1 Hanleya hanleyi
GTGTGTATTTTCATCCCTCAGACTGGCAACTCATGGAAATGGACAAGTCTCTCGTCAAACCCGAGTTGCGGGTGCAATATGAGGCGGAACGGGACGAGTGGCTACCCCGACGCGATCACTACACCTACGATAAGCGGACACCCGGGCTCTTCAAGCTGGAGTGGAGTGGGGATGCTATGATCGCGCTCTCCTCCAAGACCTACTACTGTTACGGAGGAGACGGTGGAGAGGATAAGTTTAGCTGCAAAGGAGTAAGCCGGCGCGATCCCAACATAGACAAAGCTCTCTACCTGGGTGTATTGCAAAGCCAGGCCAGTGCGAGTGGCACTAACCGAGGATTCCGTGTGGTGGACCACCAGATGCGCACCTATATTCAGCAACGAGACGCCTTTACTTTCTTTTATCCCAAACGAAAAGTATTGGCCGACGGTGTGAGCACTACATACTTGGACTTGTAAAAATGTCGAACACTAACTGTGGATACACAAATGTAAAAGTCAGGATGGCCGAGTGGTCCGCCAGTCCTAAGTGCTGGTCAGCAATTGCTGTCGTGGGTTCGAATCCTACTCCTGGCAGAACTTTTTTTGTATATACCACTACTATTCTATATGTACATACCCTACTATATTTTGTACCCTGTATTCTATTTGTATAGTCTAATCCTTGCTTGTTGACTTAAATAAAAAGAGAGAGAAAGTCAAAACCCATCATTGTGGTTTTTTTCATCAATTTTATTCAACGTCAGAACAACAACGTCATAACAATAATAAAACAAGATGCGCGCGCAGTACATTTTTAAGTTAACCACAGAAATGGAGCATGCACATTAAAACGAGAGGCCGTCCAGTCATAGACGAGGACATCACGGTCTTCGGCTTGACAATAATCATCAAACATATGTACAATGGTTGGCATAGAATGTCCTCTACTCCGG
Source organism: Hanleya hanleyi (assembly GCA_036873755.1). NCBI lineage: Eukaryota > Metazoa > Mollusca > Polyplacophora > Lepidopleurida > Hanleyidae > Hanleya > Hanleya hanleyi. The sequence continues at coordinate 935 of JAVTVY010020111.1, forward strand.
TGAGTGAGATAAAACACACAGTACTGTCCGCACACACTACTCAAGGGTCCTTGTAATCTTTGCGTATTCCAACGCCACTCTGTCGTAGAGACGTCCATGAATTTCACCAAATCGGTATGGAGGGGTGCAAGTCCGTAGGAATCAAAGTATTCGCCTTGGCCTTGGGTGTCCACGTACACAGCTATCCAATGTTCACCGGGTCGACTCCTCGGGTCTGTATTTAGGATGTAGGCTGCTGGAGTGGTGGAGTGGGTGGGAAACACATTGCGTGGAAACACACCTCGAAAGGGGATCTTGGGATCTCGCTGGAGTATGTCCATCAGCTGTTCTGTATCCATGATCACTAGCTGGCGTAGTCACACAGCACGTTTCTTTGCTCATCCACGCTGATGATGTTATCAAACTCGGCGTAGCAAATCACGTTAATGGTCCTGTCTAGAGGTTTGGAGAAACGCAGTTCCAACCGTAGGTTTCCTTTCTTCAGCAAAGCCAGTTGATGATCGTGTTCCAAGGTGGGGGTGAGGTCAAAGGCGAACAATGTGTACCCATTGCTAAAGTCTTGTCGACTGATGGTATTGCCTTCGTCCTGGTTGTTTTGTCCTGTGGCTGTAAATAGGTTCAGGTAGGTCCGCACATAGTTTCCGCTAGTAAAGTTCGGTTGTAAGGGTCGGGCTGGAATTTGATGGCCGGCCACGTGCAGTGCCACAAAGTTGATGTCGAAATGTTCAAATTTGAACGGGTTCTCAGCCCAATTTCCATTGAATCCGGTGTTGGTCACACACGCCAGGGTAAGACGTTTAGGCAGATCCCCTAGAAATAAATTCTCTCTGTTGGCCATCATCGTACCTTGGGGCACAGAGAACACCTTGGTCTGTACGCGTCGGATGGGGTACTGGGCTGGTTTTTTCGCTAAGGCTTGCATGTGACTCAGCAACACCCCCTGTTGCAAATCTACCGTACGGACAAACAGGGCTGCCTCTTCAATGACGATGTTGTAATCGAATGCCCCCGGCCCACCGGCCATTAAGGCGAACATAGGTGAGGAACGGATCAACTTGATCTTGATGGATACACCGTTCATCATGTAGCGGTCTTGCAGGAACAGATCGGCGTGCAGTCGTCCCATCATATCGATGGACTTGCTTTCGGCTGCCATTCTTTTGCGTGTGACGAGAGAGAGAGAGAGAGAATTAGGGTTTAACGTCGCATTCAGCAATATTTCAGCTATATAGACGAACCCACTATTGGCACCGACTATGCTGTTCTGGTATCCAGGCATATCCCTGAAGTACAGCGCAGCTTGTAAGTGTGATGTTTTGGCATCACTGCCGTACGACAACAGCGTCTCCAGGTAGGCTCGGTACGGGTACGTATTAGTGGACGTACTGATGAGTCTATCGTTCAGACTTATATCTACCTGTTGGAACAAGGAGTGCAGCCAAAGATTCACCGGGGCTACATTCACATCGGCCTTTATGTTCGTCCCGTCCTTGTTCGTTATTTTGGCTTTGACGTACAAGTAGGAGTTGGCTAAATCCAGGTAGGCCGTATCTTTGTTTTCAATGGTAAATTCCACGGGACCCATCCCCGTCAGGCTAGCCAGGGGTCGATGTTCTACCCAACGTCCTTCAGCTACACTGGTTTGGGTGGGTGGAACGGCTTCTTTAGCACGGCGTTTGAAGGCTTGTCGGGGTGCTGTGCCTTCCATCACATCACCGGCCACGCGCAATCCACTGCGTACCGCTTGTTTTCCCACCGCTTTCACACCCCGTGTCACCATGGGTAAAAACGTTTTCACAATGCTGCCCAGGATGTTCCCCAATCCGTGACCGCGTTGCATGCGTGCCCCGCTAAACATGGGCATGCTTCCTCCCGTTTGTTTCTTGTAGTAGTCGGCATAGCTGGGTGTATGGCACTGGTAAGGCACGTACATATTATACGAAGTGAGGAGAGCGGGTTTGTTGGAAAGCAAGTGTCAACACCACTTTTCCTCGTTCGAATGGGATCGGACGTCCCGTGTCATGTCTTATATCCACCGTGATCGTGTCGATATCGGTATGGCGTACGGGCAGGAACATGATAGGGTTGAAACTGTGGGTGGCTTGTTCGCCATACGTCTTGCTAATGGGCACCACCCGTAACAGAGGTGTGTTCATATCACCCACAATATGGCTGTCCACGGCATCCGAGTAGACGTACAGTCCGTACATACCTACATTCATATCCATCAAATGGGTACCGTTGACAATGGTGGAACCCCTGATCACGCTGTAAGGCATCCTTAACATTTGCGTTAGTGTAGGACTGAGTCTTATGTTCACGTTTTCGGTGACCATGATAGAGCTCTTGCCGTTGTTTACGTTGACATCGAAGGCTATGTTTCTCTTGAAGCGCAAGGCTTTCAGGGTGGTTATATCTGCTGCGCTCTGCTTTAGAGTCTTGTACTCCATCAAGGCATTCAGAGCCTGTATGAACTTCGCCGGTGTATCGTATTGGCCTTGGAGGAGAATCAGTCTGTAGATTCTATCTTCGTAGGTCACTTCGTACCATACTTCACCGTCTTGTACGTTGTACCATGAGTAAGGGTATTGAATCTCCACCAGTCCACATTCCCATCGTCCAGGTAAATGTAACGGTTGAGGTAATTGAGTGACATACTTGGTCAAGGTGTTGTCAGGAAACACATCGAGTGAACTATTACTGGGCAACGTCAGGTAAAACATGATGACGACTGAGTGGTTCTGGCTTCTGCACCGCGTTTTTATAGCGATTCCCAGGCCTTGGGCGCTTTACCGGAGCGTTGTGATCGTCGCGGTGACTTAGCTCGGTTAGGTTTCCCACGTCGTTGTTGTGGTGTTTTGGGCGGTGACATGGGAGCCCAAGTGGGTGGTGGTGGTTGATGTCGGGTGTTCGATTGCTGCATAAAGGCCCAACGGTTAGGATTCCCTACCAATTCTTGAGGGATGTGCGTGTCTTTTAAGCCCTGAGCAAAGACTTCCCAGCCCGGGGGATTAGAGTGTTTGCGAGAACGCACCATATCATTGATCAAATCGGTCATATGAGACCCCGGTACCACTTGGTTTCGAATCAGTAATTTTCCTTCCGCATTCCAACTCATATCAGCATGCTGTTTCACCCGGTCCAACAATAAACGGGCCTTGGTCTTGTAGGCTTTAGGCACACTGCTCAACACTTCTTCTTCCAGCTGAGGTGAGGGTAGTGATGATGGAGGTGTGGGTGTGGTGGGTGGTGGTGGCGTACTAGTACTTCCCCCTCTATATTGATCCATAAACGTCTGGTACTGGTTCAGCGTATGATGGTAGAGTTGAATTTTCTCGTGATCGGGCAATGGACGTTGCAGAATACTATTCATTTCTTCATCCAAAGACTGGAGTTTTTGCACGGTGGCCGGTACGGGATAGGGAGATTGTAAACTCTGTAACAGTCGAGGTTCGACCAGCATCATTTTTTTCGTATGCTCCATGTTAGCGTCCCAAGATGGAACCGAGTAACGGGCCTAGTACAGTAGCGGCTAAGGGAGCCAGGAGTGCGCCGAGAAATCCACCTCGCTGTAACACCTGTTTCTTTTTCTTCACACTGCCCGTTTTCTTGACCAACGTTCGGAGACCCGCCTTGTGCCGTTGCAATTTCCCTTTCTGCAGAGGACTGAGGGGGACATTGCCTTTTAACACATTATGGGCTACTTCACACAAACACCGTACCAAGTCGGCATCCGCGCCGCGCACCAGGGCCCGGCCCACTTCCGGGGGCGCGCTGCGTAATACCCGCAGAGCGGGCGCGTGCTTGCGTACGCGTGCAGACATGATGATTGAATGAAGGCTAGCGACCGTTGTCTTCTTTTTTTATTCTCATTTGGGGGTGTACACCGTCTGTAGTTCGCCGGGAAAAATCAGGGTACGCAATCGCAGGGGGGAGGGCGTGTCTTGTTTCAAGTCGATGAGTAGATACCCATGAGCAGGTTGGGTGGCATCTTCAAAGGCTTCTCGTACAAAGGCCGTGTTCTTAGGGTACATCTGTTGAGCCAGGTGGGTAATTTGTGACGCGTCTCTGGGGTTTTTGAATAACACCACATACTGAGCATTCAAACTAATGTTCCGGTGTTCTTTGTTCTTACTGAAGAGATTCTGTACGATGTAAATGATGCTCAACCGCCGATGATGGCTGCCTTTGGTAAAGAGACGGGTGATTCGACTATCCGTTTCCGTCATGAGATCGTCGACCACCACTAAGGTGTCTTGGGGTAGTTCTTCAGGCGGTAAGCCTTCCACTAAGGTGACTCCTGGGACACGGGCCAGTGCCTCGTACGCGGGCTGCCAAGCGCCATAACACCACAGGATGCGAGCTAGAGGCGGTGAAATCAGGGCTGACCCGTGTTGGATGAGACGTTGAACAAAATGTGATTTTCCCGACCCGGTCGGTCCAGCGATGAGGCACGTGAATGGATGCTGCCATCGTGGGTCCATTTTCTTTAGGGGATGATTCGACGTTTAGAAGTCAGTTGTCGGCGCAGGGGATAGTACTCGAAGATTTGTCGGGGCCGGCGCAGAGGATAGTACTCGAAGGGATACCGTTGTCGGGGTAAACGGTGTGATTCACGGGAATCCACTTCAAATCTGTTTAACGGTGTCGTAGTCGTGGTGGTACTAGAGGGTAGAGTGGAAGGCTCGCTTGTCAGGGATGATGATGGAGGATGAGTGGTAGTACGGATCGTCGTGGTCGGCTGTATGTAGCGGGGTAACGTGATGGCTGGAGTAGACGATGTGATGGGTGTCTGCGTTGAGACGTGGCGGACCCTTGACGTCTTGGCTGGTGTAGGCAGTGGGGTCGTGGTGGCTGATGCAGAACGCAGGGTGTTGAAACAGGATATCACGTACGATAAATCGTAGAACACACCGGTAAATAACGTACCCAGCACCACGACTAGACACAACACAGTACCGACTTGTGCTTTTCGAGTTCTTAACAGTACGGGTAGCCGACGTGTACTATCCATGGTACAAATCCTATACTGAAGGCGGAGGGTGATAGACGTTAGAATTTATAGACGTTTCATGTCACGGCCGGATACCCAGGAATTAAAGGAACGAGGCCAGCCTTGCCATTTGACGAAATGATAGGGAATCCCACGTCGACGTTCTGTTTTCAAAATCTTTTCCACCGTGTAGTAGTCTTTCGATGTTTTCACTATGGGTTGTAATTCTGCCTCGTAAAACGTGCCTTGCAGTCTCTCTCCTTGTAGATCTTCCAGTTGATAGACGTGGGGTTGTCGAGGTTTATGACGTACGATGACAAAATGTTCTTCACTCCAATTGGGTAAATACCCTTTCTCAAATTGTCCTTTCACTTTACTGATCCGTACTACATCGCCCCGTTTGTAACGGGGTGCCGTCAAGGGTGGACTGGAGGAGTACAGCGTAGCCCGTACTTCATGTTCGTTACTTTCTGTCACAGTCCGGGGCGCTCGCTGGATACTGCGATGATAAGCCCGATTGTAGCCTTGCACCAGTTGAGAGAGTACATCCAGGTAGCGTCGAGTGTTTTGTGCCGTAAAATATTTGTACATACGGCCTTTGAAGGTGCGATTAAAGCGTTCCACTACCGATGCTTTCGTCTCATTGTACGTGTGAAAAAAAAATACCTTCTTTTTCTTAAGAAAGGCTTGAAAGGGTCGGTTGAGAAATTCTGTGCCTTCATCTGTTTGTAAATAAAGAGGTTTGCGCCCCGTCTTGAAAATCTGCTGGAACGCGGCTATGAGATTCTCTCCTGTTTTGGTACGCACGGGCAGGACCCAGGCATATTTGGATAGAATATCGATACACGTCAATATGTATCGATTTCCATTATTGTCAGGTGCAAATCGACTCATGTCGACTAAATCCGACTGCCATTGCGCGTCTATACCTCCTACGATGACCCGGTTACGACGAAAATGACGTCGGGCAGCTCGATGCAAACTGTAGGTATCCTGAGTTTTTAACCAGTCTCGAACTTCACTTTGACTGATCCCTTGGGCCGCTCGAGTCAATGCCCCCACACCACTATAGGCAGCTGCACTCGTTGGATTATAATACAAATCAGATAATACTTTGTTAATAGACGTCTCCTTTTTTCCCGTCCGCCGCCGCATCATGGACTTCGTTCGCTCCGGCCGTATCGATCTCTTCCCGGGGTGATACTGACTCTCTAGCCGCTGTGCATTCTTTAGATATAGGCCTTTTTTTCCCCGCTGTAGTAGTAGCTGGTTTACAGTCACAAACTTCTGTCTCATGTCGTCTTTCATTCGGTTCAGCGAACGCTTCTTCTATAGCACGAACCCACGATAATTGCTCAGGGGTTCGATCGTCCGGTGATAATAACTGGTCGACAATAGGCCTTATTTTCGTCAAGGCTTCCCACACAGAAGGCTTTAGGCTGATACTGCGCTTATCTTTATACCGGCCTAGACGTATACGGTGGTTGGGTAGGGTATACACGTACATGGCATTATCCAGGTGAACGAGCTCTCCGTTCAATTCTCCGCTCAATACCCGTTTTAACTTATTCCACCCATCACGCTCTAGTGTCACTGGATTCCATAACATTTCAGCGGGTGTCCAGTAAATAGCTAGATGGTCTTCCGCCAGTTTGATTTTATCTGCATAAACGTATAACCGTATACTGTGTGTAAGAGGCAATATGGCACATAGTGGAAACGACATGCTTGCTGTCAATGTCCAACTGATACACACTCTGTCTCTTCCCCTGGTATTTATAGGCTCTATTCTGTGAGAGGCGGGTCGTGTGCAGAGAATACTTTATCCACCACAGGAACTATTTTTTGCAAAGCCGTCCACAGATCGGGATCGAGGGTAAATCCGCCTCGTTTGAGAGAGATCAATCGGGCAAAATAAGGGCCGCGAAAAATGTATACATCGTGATCCAGGTAAATACTATCTCCATCCAAATGACCGAATAACACACGTTTTAAAGTAGTCCAGCCTTCGGGAGATAATGTGATACGCGCGGGCTCAGGTACGCACCAGCAGCGCGAATCATCATCAATGAGATCGATGCGATCAGGGTATATTATTATGGTACAACCCGGAGTGAGTGTACGGCTAATGATCGATTGGGTTTCCGGGTAGAGTACATCGTCAACTTCGGAAATAATAACTTTCATCGCCGCCCATAATGCTGGCCAAAGTACAATTCCGGTACCGCGACACTGTTCTAACCGGGGAAAAAATGAATTCTCTCTACTCCGCCGCAGGTACACATCGTCGCCGACACGCATAAAATCAACTTCGGGTTCTTTACCTTGTAATACACGTGTCAATAGCGTCCACCCGGCCAGGCTTAAAGTTAATTTCACTTCGATCGGATGCTCCTCGATAAGGTGCAATTCATGCTGGTACACGATAAGAAGCACCTTAGACGTCACTTGAAAGAAGGCGAGCTCTTTGCCCCGCTCCGTCATAATGAAGAATGACAAAAAATACTAGCCCGACACAAATTTATAGAGAGATCGATTCTATTTTTCATGGTTAAAAAAAAATACCCTGGGAAAATTAATTTAACAAGACCATTAATTTTTTAAACGCTCCCCGAGTGCATAAATTAATAGTCTGGACTCATAACAGAATAAAAAATAAAATTAATACATGGCTAGACTACAATATCAAGTGTTAATAATTATCAGAACCCTCCCTAGGGCTGTGAGAGAGCCAAACCCGGAGAAAATAAAGGGATAACTCTTACGTGCCAAACGCAATAAGGGGGGAATACTCTGCAGTGACAAACTGCATTTTGAACGAAACGACATTCAGGAAAAATGAGGAGAGGAGTTTGTTTGAGGCGACCTAGTAAAAAGCGCGGACGTCTGAGGACGCATTTTAGAGCAGTCGAATAATGAACAGGAGGACGCAACTCTGTTTGCCCTCTATATTCAAACGGCGTGCTTTCAAACCGTAAATCAAGGGACTGTTTTCTTCATTTTTCTACAGTTCTCATGAACGAAACGAGCTGCAATTTTCAGGGCCTGCGTATCGAGTCATAAGTAATAGATTTCCTCCATTTTTAATCCAGAAAATTAATTTATTTTTAATGGATCGGGTTTTCTGTATTTTCGCACGCAAAAGATTACGGCTCGAAAACCCGCTAAAAAATTAAAATCATGACTTAATCAAGGAGTAGACGGTTGAAATTTTTAATACGAGTAATTGATTTATCTGAGATGAATTAGAACTAAAAAAATTCTACGGGACTGATGCTGATTGTAAAATGATACGCGTTTATAATTCATAAAGAAACACACATCAATTTTTCATAGCCTGGAAAATGGGACCGCTGTCGCACACGTCCGCGCGTTGTCTATATATACTTTCCCCTCTGGAATGAAATTACCATAAAAAAATTTGAGATGTCAAGAACTATACCTACCAACAATAGAGTAGCAAGAAATCGGAGAAGGATGAACCGAAGGATAGAGATGGAAGGAGAGGGAGAGATACCGTATCTAACGAGAGCAAAACAACGGCGGATGAAACGAGAGATTAAGACCTTTTGGCAGAAAGAATTTCGGGGATGGGATATCATGCTGCGGGGATGGGATGGAGACAGGCAGCACACCAGCACCGCCGAAAATGTGAGGGAACTACTAAATGCGGCCCAAACAACAGTAGACGAGGCGGGGTGGTTTCATTTACTGAGCCGGGTGATGAATCAAATGAGACCCACTACCCCGCCTCCGGTACTAATGGTACAACCATTACAACCGACATCTCCGACCCCAACCTTCCCGCTGCTAGACCTGCCAGTGCCAGACCTGCCAGTGCCGGTATTTACAGAACCCCCGTCCACCACCACCACCGCCGTTATTCCACCAGCTAATTTTCTCGATGGAACCCCAATCTTCAGAGACAGTGATGATGAAGACGACAGAGACAATGATGATGAAGACGACAGAGAAATAATGCAAGATTATTATAGCCACCAACCCAACGGCTACTTCTCTACCAGTGATTACACCTTCTAGGGACGTAGGCTACTCCCTCGTCAATAAAAAGACGTTAAAATAATAAACTGTCCTTTTAAGGACAAACCAATACTTCCGAAAGAGGAAGCTTCTCTAACTTGGGCACACCAATTTAAGCACAGATGTCCCACATTTCCCTTTCTTAGCAAACTACAGCATCCAAAAATACAACCCCTGGCCACTATCAACCGTTCTTGTGAGAACGAATCTCTTTATATATACACAGGATTTTTTTTTGTTCTTTTTCTCTATACCCCCATTAATTTAATATTACACAGTCCCAGGGATAAGGGACTTTAAAATTGTTTTAAAACCCGGGTATGAGGGAAAAAATTTATTTTGATAAGAGTTGGGAATTTATTAAATTAATTTAATATTACACAGTCCGAGGGTATAACGGACTTTATCAAATTTTTAAACCCCGGTATGAGGGGTGATTTATTTTGATAAGCGTGGGGAATTTATTTGAACGAACACAGGGCTGTGATTCTCGTGTTAATTTTTTTGTGCTTTGTTAGAAGTTCCCTTTCGGAAAACATGGGTGGTTTTTAAAAAAACCGTTGGAATCTGTAGTAAATATAGCCATTTACTTCGTTGACAGGGCCAATGTTCTATCAGCACAGACAGGACAGGTTAAATGTAGTAATTCACACGGGACGGGTCTGTTGTCGGCTGCACAGGTGGGTATCCCGATTTAAACAGCTTGTCATTTTACAATAATTGTGAACGCACCTATATTTTTATTGCAAGTTGAACTGAGATAAATCAGTGTATAGTATTAAAAAATTTTAACAGTCTAACGTTACACTAGGCGGTTATTTATTAATTTTTAGTGATTTTTAAACCCGTAAGGTTCGTGTAAGGTAGTATGAAAAAACCAGGTACATGGAAAATAAATTGATTTTCCTGGCTAAAAAAATTACGTGTAGACTATGGGTTAGTCTTATAATAGTGCCCTAAAAATTATAAGGATTTATCGAAAAATAATAGGTAATTTTTAATGCTTGGGCAATGGTGACACAGCTCTATACAGTGGATCAATCTATCTTGCACTCACGCCGTCCGATTTTGCACTCACTCACACCGACTGCCATTTTGAAACGCACCTGCTACCAACAAGCCACCATTTTGGCAAAAACCCAAAGACCTCATTTGCATATTTTCAGGGGATAACAGGCCGCCATTTTGAATCACACCACCTACAACACACACAAACAAACCGCCATCTTGAAAATATGCAAATGAAGGCTGGGGATCGGGAAAGTGAAATGCTGGAGATGGGGAAAGTGAAATTGGCCACCATCTTGAAACCGACCACCCCTAACACACACAAACAAGCCGCCATTTTGAAACACACCACCCTTAACATACACAAACAAGCCACCATTTTGAAACACACACACACACACACAGCCGACTATAAATAACGTGTAGTATTTGTTCACATTTATTAACAACTACACATCATGAGTTTAAGACGACGAGCCTTGTTCACCCATCATGCTAGAGATCCAAGGAATAGGGCTACAGAAGAACATAGAGAGATAATTACCCGAGAAGAAGATGGCGGAATCACTGTTGTCACCAGTTTTGAACGCGTTCTTGAAGATGAAACGAGGTTAATAAGAAGTACAGAAGAAGAACTCGGGCGAAGTGAACAAGACAACAACAACAGAATGGAGGACATACAAGAAGAAGATAACGAGGACGACACCCGTGATGGAGAACAAGACAGCGGAAGATTAACTACTAGACCTCCAACAACGACAACAACCACCTCGACTGCAGACACTGAAAGTATAACCACTTCGGCTGAAGCAAGAGTACGATGCCGACACACAGATGAGATATCACGCCTCAACGAACAAATTATCGACATGAGGAGAGCGATGTTGCAAATGGAGACGACAATGCCGATAATGGAAGAGGAGATTGCCAGACTAAACAAACTACGACATAGTGAAGAAAAAAAATCACAATGTAGTATCTGCACGAATGAAGAAAGCTTATACGCGGTTCTACCCTGTGGACATCTATGTGTGTGCAAGGATTGCTGGGTCCAACTGTCGTGTGAAGGAGCCATGTGCCGATGCCTTGAGGCCGGAGAGGAGCATCTCAAGATAAAATGCCCCATATGTAGAAGACATGTGGGGGGCGTGAAGCGAATATACCGCGCCTAAGTGTGTCGTATCACACTATCAAAGGCCCTTTTCAGGGCCAACCCATCTTTCCGAAAGAGAAAACTTCTTTCATAAGCATACCCAACTAACACCAGCTCCCTGCATTGTTTTTCCCCAAATCAACAAAAAAATTTTTTTGAGGTAGCGGGTCGAGTGAGGTATCATATTGAAGCTGACGTGAAATGCTTCACATTGATACCTCACTCGACCCCATTGGACCACTAGGGGCTCCCCTAACACCAAAAAGGTTATTTTGCACATCGATATCAAGATCTGGTGTACGAAGATTGGTCCACTAGGGGCGCCTCTAACCCCAAAAAAAGGGTATTTTGAAGATTGATGTTGATTGATGTTGATATCGATGTGCAAAATAACCTTTTTGGCGTTAGGGCAGCCCCTAGTGGACCAATCGGGTCGAGTCAGGTATCATTGTGAAGCATTTCAGGTCAGCTTCAATTGGATACCTCACTCGACCCACTACCTCCAAAATAAAAAAAACTTCGTACACCAGATGTTGATATCGATGTGCAAAATAGCCTTTTTGGCGTTAGAGGCGTCCCTAATGGGCCAATCGGGTCGAGTGAGGTATCAAATTGAAGGTAACGTGAAGGAGCATCTGATAGACTGGATGTGGGCTTGAATTAGGGTGATTTTGCGCATGCGCAAAAAAAAATATGAAAAAATAACAATCTTCAAAAATACCCTTTTTTGAAGTTAGAGGCGTTCCTAATGGTCCAATCGGGTCGAGTAAGGTATCAAATTGAAGGTGGTGGCTGGCTGAGTGGCTAGAGGTGAAGCAAGCAGGCAGGCTGACAGAGAGACAGGCAGGCTGGTCAAGTCAAGTAAGTCCCAGTGGTACGCAGAGTAATGCATTGAATACTGACCTTTCCCTAAAAATGGACTCCTTTTATAGCCCATTGACCTCATTTGCATATTTTCAGGTACAACAGGCCGCCATTTTGAAACCGACCACCCCTCACACACAAAAACAAGCCGCCATTTTGAAAACGACCACCCCTAACACACACAAACAAGCCACCATTTTGAAAACGACCCCCAAAGACCTCATTTGCATATTTTCAGGAGACAACAAGGCCGCCATTTTGAAACACACCACCCCTAACATACAAAAACAACCCACCATTTTGAAACACACCCTTTGGGGAAAAACCCAATGACCTCATTTGCATATTTTCAGGGGATACAACAGGCCGCCATCTTGAAACCGACCACCCTAACCTACAAAAACAAGCCGCCATCTTGAAAATATGCAAATGAGGGGTGAAACAAGTGCAATTGTCCACCATTTTGAAACCGACCACCCCTCACCTACAAAAACAAGCCGCCATCTTGAAACCGACCACCCCTCACCTACAAAAACAAGCCGCCATCTTGAAAATATGCAAATGAGGTCAGTGCAATTGTCCACCATTTTGAAACCGACCACCCCGCACATACAAAAATAGGCCGCCATCTTGAAACCAACCACCCCTCACCTAGAAAAACAGGCCGCCATCTTGAAACAGACCACCCCTAACCTACAAAAACAAGCCGCCATCTTGAAAACAGTATCAACTCATTTAAATAAACTCATTTAAATCAACTCACGTATGCGATACCCCCCATTACCACCCCAAATATTAATTCTGCGCATGCGCAGTGAAGAATTATAGGGGCTAAAGACTTTCTGTATACTACTAAGATACAGTGCCCAAGTGGACCAGGGGTATCTATCATAGAGATAGCCCCTGGCTTTAGCGAGGATGGGGGAACTGTAGCATTGAAATGTAATTGCCTATTCCTAATCAAATATACATATTCGGCGAATCGGCGAGGGGCCAAGATACGTTGTGTGTCACATTTTGGCCACGCAAGTACGCATCCGCATAAAAGGTAGGCCTTCATACCCGTATACATACCCCAAAAGCTTTTCCCCCATTTTAACCACAGGCCCGCAAAACAAGAGTTTTGGGATGTGTGAACGGCGGTATTAGGGTGTCGAAATATGGGGTCTCTATATATAACCCCATGCGTGTGGATTTATATAAAGCATGGGGTTATATATAGAGACCCCACAGGATTTAACGCAGGAATTGGAAAATATCGATTTTCTGAATTGAAAACCGTCTGAGCTATCAAATTGTAATTAACCGTTATTTTGGTGTCTGAAGACAGGTAGCGGTTGTTGGGGATCGATGCCGTTTCTGGCGGGGAATCACCAAAATCACAAAATATCATGATTTTGAAATTACAAAAAAGATGCATGACCATGCATCTCATATAAATGGTAGGCGATGCAGAGTATGTCAGAAATTGAGTCAAAGTCGCCCTGTATAATTTGGAAGCGGTATACAGACTTTACCAGACTTTACCGGCGAATGTTTTAAATTTCCAAGGGCGAATCTAGCGTAAGTTCAAAGGGGGTCGACTATCACAGCCCAACAGGGGAGGGTCCAGGGGTCCTAGATCGCCGGAGATGCGTTCTCAGCGTTTTCTCGGATATAAATCTGAACATAATGTATGCAGATTTATGGTTCTATATTTTCACGTTTGTTTCGCATTGATAAGCACACATCGATGTTGAAAAAAACACACCTCGTGCCTGAATCCATTTGACTTTCTAGTTATATTTAATACATACAAAACGTTGACCTTTACGCCATGGAACATTAGAAACCAATACGCGTACCTATATATGACTGATACACAAAGCTTAAATAAACGAATCCTGTCAGGCCAACAGGCGATGGTCCGGGGGCCTAGGTTACCGGAGATGCCTTCTACGCGTTTCCCAGAAATAAATTTGAAAATAATGTATATAGATTTAAATGTTCTATTTTCACTTTTTCTTCCCATAAGCACGCAACGATATTGAAAAATATCACACCTTATATGCTGGACTCCATTTGATTTTCTGAATTAACATGCAAAACAGGCCTATAGCTAACGCGTAATTACGAGATACCGGTTTAGAACTTTGTTTCCACCATGGCCCCTAAACGCTTCCGTATATACCAAACCACGTTCGTGTCAGTACATATACATATTGAAACCCCAACTTAAATAATACGCTCACAAACCACATGAATACATGATAGTCCGTTTAATACACCTATACTCTAATTACATGATCCACATTCGTTTAATTTAATGCATGCCCCCGCTGGAAATTTTTTTATTTTTACGCCCGATTTCCTGGACCCCGAAATATGTATATATCATTTTCTATCATCTTGATCAGCAAAGAGGTGCAATACCATCGGTGTTTTCTTCCTATTAAAATATTGCACATAACAATGGTTCACTACAGGTAAAGCCAATCTTACCAATAACATCAACACTTATTACTGCTTCCACTCTGAGTCCGACTTTGCAGATATACTTCCCGCTGTCGTTTGGAAAGGAAAGTTTTTTTATCTGCAGAGATGCACTGTCCACAATTCCGATCCTCCCTGTCCATTGACTCTTTTTTGGATATGCATGTCTTCCGTTCGTATATTTTGTTACCAATCCAGTCGAAAGATTTCCGAAATACCAATTTACGTCGGCAATTTGAGTGGAGCTGCAGTTCAGTATGATGGAACCTCCTTCCTGTGCCTCTACACTTACTTTCGTGGCTGATGCGCGCTTTCTCGTGGTCAATACCATACCTGGAAGACAAATGTTCATGTAAAAAGGCATCATTCGGTTTGCAAGATCATTGTCATTGGTAGTTTCATTGTTGAACAGTTCAAATCTGTTGGTATCAATTTTGATAAGAACACATTCGAGTTTGTTCAGATTATAATCAGGAAATTACTGCCTGGCGAACCATTATCCGGAGCAATACATTTCTTATGGTAGTTCAATCGGATGTTTATGTAGCATCAATGTGAAGCGTTCTGTAACGCAGCTGCAACGTGTGTCGTAATGATGACCCATCATATTTAAAATTTCTTCGCTTGACAGATATTCCGAATTATCCAGAGATCTACATGTGTATAAATCCAAAAGGAACCAAAACCTGTATTGTGTCTGGTGCCACTTCAAAATACATAGGGGTAGGAACCGGGGGCAGAGGGATCGGGAAGAGGAGACTGAACGGCCTTTCCGCCCCCGCCAGGTTTGACTGTTGTAATATAGTTTCCACGCAGTGACGCATAGAAATTAGTTAAATACTTTTAAAGAAACCTCTGAAAATACTCCAGATCGCAAAAGATGGAATCTAGAATCCAATTTTTTTCCGGGGGGGGGGGGGGATGGGACTTAGCATGACGTCCCTTGGCGCGTATTGCTGTGATGGTATTTGGGGACATTCCGACGCCCCCGGTCAAATCATCTTCCTACGCCACTGATATAGTCATTTTGTATTAAGAACGCACGAGTCCATTGTCAACCAACCTGATATTGAACATTCTATTTCAATGTCTCCAAATTATAGTGCTAAGCATTTGAATTTAATTTCAACTAGTATTTTTTTTCGTCGCCGCTATGTAGCATTTACGCATATTCAGACTTTCCATTTTTATGAAAACATATTTTCATCCATACTTTTGTATCATAAAAGTAGAGTAGATTTAGCTTTTTCCAGTTAAAAAGGAAAAATAGAAAGAGGTCGGCGAAATTTCCCTTGATTTGCATGCCATACAAAAGAACTGTGAAACAAATTTATCCCGCTTCAAACAAAATTATGCAATGAAAACGAGCGATCACGGTCACGTGGTCGCCCGATATTTTTCCATCCACCGCCGTCGATTGCAATTCGTGGTGAGTGTCTAGGTTATCTCCCTTTACAGTAACTCAAAGCACTCCTCTCTTCGGCTGCCTCGCTTCGATTACTCCTCGGGTTTCATTTTGACAGCAAGTATTTGTAATAAAGGGGAGCTTCAGCAGATGAACTTCTAAATTAGATAACATTCATTTTGTGAACTACTCGTATTTCATCGTAATCAGCGATAATGTACGCTAATGAATATCGCAAATGTGTGACTTCACATACAGTGTTGTTTTTTTGTGAGCAACGACAACATAGGGCAAGGCTGTTCACAAGAAATCCTTTCTCACAGAATTTGCCTATGGACTTGAGCGTGTTCAGAAAGGATCTTCAGCGGGATAAATTCGTTACACGGTTTATGAGCGACCCAATACAGAAATGTATGGGGTCAGTTAGCTCCGGTGGGGACTTCTTCTATACTGCTTGTGAACAAGGCTCCGGCGCCGAACCACTCACCAGATGTGATTGTTGGGAAAGTGCCGGACAGGCAATATTTGCCGAACCCTTTGACCATAACCATTAACATAATTCGATTCTATGTCCACTTACCTTTTCATCAAACACCTTGTTCATGATAGTCCATGAGCCAGACCCCAAAATTTCATCAATTGGTACCACCTGAGGTGGCAAATTCTCATTATGTTTTTTTGAAAGTCCTATATCCTTAGATGTATAAAAACTTTGAAAGCAATCCAGGACACACAGCTTAGTGGTAGTAATCACCTCTTAAAGACGAACATCCGTGTCCAATCTGAGGGACCAGATTTGGGGGTAGGGGAAATATAAAGTCGAATATCTTTGCAAGTAATGGTGATATAGTGACATTCGGCCACTCGAAATGTTGGTAATCTGATCCTCTATATGTTGAATATGTCTATCTGTTAAATGCTAATATTTCACTTATGTAGGTCA
This sequence comes from Hanleya hanleyi, assembly GCA_036873755.1. Lineage (NCBI taxonomy): Eukaryota > Metazoa > Mollusca > Polyplacophora > Lepidopleurida > Hanleyidae > Hanleya > Hanleya hanleyi. The sequence goes on from JAVTVY010020111.1 coordinate 17,814, forward strand.
CCAGAGGTCAAAAGGTCACGAAATCTGAACCCTGTCTAAAACGTGACCACCTGTAGGAAAACTCGCTGCAGATACCATACCAATTGGACCTTCTTAACCTAAATGGGTTCAAATGGAAGCCAAGAAGTACCCAAGTCTATAATAAGTCGAAACAAGTGGAGTTTATCATTATTTAGACGGTGGCACAGAACTGTTTTTGACGTATTTTCAAAAATGGTCTTTTTATTGCACTAAAACCAGGCAAAATTGTATGAAGTTAGACAGCTTGAAATGAGTTGCATATTTTGACAAATAACTACTCCAGATGTTGATGGCCATGTCTTAGGTCTATTCAGGGATTAGTTAAGCTACATTTCGAGGTAATTAGGTCACCGGAGGTCAAGGTCAAACATTCTCAATTATTAATGTTCTACATTTTTACTTGGGACTTTCATATTACAAGGTATTTACATTGCCACCAGTTTCAAGTATAGAGTATCAGAGACATCGCTGGTGCATCCTGTACCGTATAACCCGTAGGGCAAAGGGTAAACCAGAGTGTGAGTGCACCAGGTATGGGTGTCCGCAGGGGTCAAAGGTCAATCATCCTTCAAATCCCCTTTATCGCTCGTTAAGGCGCTGAGACGGGCGTTAAGGCGTACAGATAGGGCGTTAAGGCGTTGAGACGGGTGTTAAGTCGTAACGACGGGCTTTGACGGGCGTCACTGCATTTCGATGTATTGGTGGCAATTGCATGAAAATCAGAGCTTCTGAGCTAGTTCACCAGGTCGTTGAAGCGTTAAGCTAAGTGTTGATGAGCGTTACCGTCTATAAGAGCAGGTTTATTCCCAAAATACGCACAGTCGACATTCAACCGTCAACATGGCTTATACTTGCTCTAAGTGCGAACGCACGTTCACCAGACGTTAAGATATGATGCGACACGAGAAAAATATACATGGGATTGAAGACCCCGAGGCACAAGAAGCCGATACAGAGACTGATGAGAGTCCATTGACTGATACCGAAACAGAGATTGCTGAGATTCATCTAGTGATACGGAGAGCTTGACCTCAGATAGTCAGCCTACGTCCGAGGAAAGTGAGGCAGTACCTAGCTTCTTGGATCGTATTGTGAGAGCAGCTATCAATATTCACTCTGCTGCAATCGAGAACGCCGGACAGGATTAACTTACAACAGGCATACACCCAAATGCGCCCCTGCATCAACATCCATGGCGATTGATGAAGAGTATACCTTACTATGGCTTGAAATGAAAGGCGATCCCACGCACAGGTCCATCATGAAGACCAAGCATCACTTGGAAGAGGATATGGGGCTACCACCCACCAAGGCCCTAGAAAATGCGATCAGAATGCGCAAACAACTCTTTCAGGACATGCTGCCTCAGTGGTATCCTGAACTGCCCGATGATGCTTAGGTCACACCGAGCAAAGATGGAACTTTCTCAAAGGACGGTTTGTGATTGGACAAGAGCAGCCGAGAATATGACAGATGCAGCGCCAAATGGCGGCATCTGATCGAACAAGAGTCTTCTGGAATTGTAAACATGTCCAACGCGGCTGTTGTTGTTCTCTCATCTATCATCCTTGTTGTTGTTGTTGTTGTTAAGGCGTAATGAAGGGCGTTGACGGGCGTCACTGCTTTTCCAATGAATTAGTGACAATTTCATGAAAATCAGAGCTTTTGTGCTAATTGGCCAGGGCGTTGAAGCGTTGAGCTTGGCGTTGGCGGGTGTTGCTACAAGATGACACTTCAAACAACGCATTCGGACCCAGAATGATCCATTTCTACCCCAAACACCTTCCTTCAAACCCCCAAAATATCCACTTTGGCTACTACTCCTAAACTCACTCACTCACTCACCATCGTTAGTGCGTCCATGCGTTAAGACGGGCGTTGGACATTACAAGCGTCTAGTCCGTCATTCATAATCCAGCCGTCGTCCATTAGAGAATATCCGCGTCCATAATCCAAAGACCTATTCCATTTTCCACTTAACAGTATTAGCACCAAATTCAAAAAGACAATCATAGTATACATAAACATAGGCTTGTTTCCTGCAAGAGAGAAGCGGTCAACAGTTTTCAATGATGCCGGCAAGACATCATGATGCTCCAAAAATATCAAATCCGTATCGCTGATCAGTATTCTTAATCCATAATATTCGTTATAGAGTCGTCATCCAAAAAAAAGATGTATCTCAGTCACGCTTTGATTGTGACTGTTCATATCAGTACCATGAGGATCTTGAAGTACATGGGTTCATACGGCCCCTAGCCCCGGGTTAAGCGGAATTAGACACAAGTTACGAAACGTAGCGCCATAGATCTTGCACGCTACGTTCGTACTTTGCTATCAGCATACGATATGTATCGCCAAATTTGAGAAACTTTGAGTGGAGGCGCTTGGTGGAATAGCCCTGTTTTATAAGTTTCTGCATCAATGTTTTGTGACGTTGATTAAAATCATCACATTTAACACAGGATCTAGCAAATGCTACTAAGCGAGATATGTATACGCCATATGCAGGTCCCACTGGAATATTACTATCCAGAAAGGGATAGTTTACGATGTCGAAATTGTAATTATCTCTTTTGTCATAAAGTTGACGAGAGAGAATGCCCGCTTCATTTTTATAGAGGTAGAGATCTAAATAAGATGTGCCTGTAGGGCTATCTGTAGTTTCCTTCAAATCCAGTGAAGGTGGATATATATCCTTCACTGCGTCATTTATATAGCGATTATCCACAGCGAGAAGATCGCCTATATAGCGTTTGGTGAATGAGAAGGAACTCACTCATTCACTCACTCTGGGAGTTCATTTGGACCATCGTCGGGCAGTTCAGGATACCGCTGAGGCAGTATGTCCTGAAAAACTTCCAGGGCCTCGGTGGTTGGTAGCCCCATATCCTCTTCCAAGTGATGCTTGGTTTTCATGATGGACCTGTGCGTGGGGTCGCCTTTCATTTCAAGCGATAGTAAGGTATACTGTTCATAGATCGCCATGACTGTTTTCCTGATGCCGAGGCGCATTTGGCTGTTGTAAGTTATCCTTTCCGGCGTCCTCGATTGCTGCAGCGTGACTATTGATAGCTGCTCTCACAATACGATCCCAAAAGGTAGGTTCTGCCTCACTTTCCTCGGACGTACGCTGACTATCTGAGGTCAAGCTATCCGTATCACTAGATAAACTCTCAGCAATCTCTGTTTCGGTATCAGTGGATAGACTCTCAGCAATCTCTGTTTCGGTATCATTCGATGGACTCTCATCACTCTCTGTATCGGGTTCTTGTGCCTCGGAGTCTTCAATCCCATGTATATTTCTCTTGTGTCGCATCAAATCGTATCGTTCGCACTTAGAGCAAGTATAAGCCATGTTGACGCTTGAACGTCGACTGTGCGTGTTTTGGGAATACGCTTGCATTTATAGACAGTAACGCTCATCAACGCTTAGCTTAACGCTTCAACGCCCTGGTGAACTAGCTCAGAAATTCTGGTTTTCATGGAATTGCCACCGATACATCGAAATGTAGTGACGCCGTCAACGCCCGTCGTTACGCCTTAACGCCCGTCTCAGCGCCTTAACGAGCGATAAATGGGATTTTGAGGACGATTGACCTTTGACCCCTGCGGACACCCATACCTGGTGCACTCGCATCCTGGTGTACCCTATGCCCTATGGTCACGATGGCTCCGATGCTCTATACTTGAAACTGGTTGCAATGTAAATACCTTGTAATATGAATGTCCCAAGTAAAAATGTAGAAAATTAATAATTGAGAATGTTTGACCTTGACCTCTGGTGACCTAATTACCTCGAAATGGAGCTTAACTAATCCCTGAATATACCTAAGACATGACCATTAGCATTTGGAGTAGTTATTTGTCAAAATATGCAACTAATTTCAGGCTGTCCAACTTCATACAATTTTGCCTGTTCTTAGCGCAATAAAAAGACCATTTTTGAAAATGCGTCAAAAACAGTTCTGTGCCACAGTCTCAATAATATTAAACTCCACTTGTTTCGACTTATTATAGACTTGGGTACTTCTCGGCTTCCATTTCAACCCATTTAGATTAAGAAAGTCACATTGGTATGGTATCTGAAGCGAGTTTTCCTACAGGTGGTCACGTTTTAGACAGGGTCAGATTTCGTGACCTTTTGACCTCTGGTGACCTACATAATTGACATATCAACATATAACAGATACCAGCATATAGAGGATCAGAAAATCTGGTCGCTCAGATTGGACTCCGGTGTGCATCTTTAAGAGGTGGTTACTACCTGTAACCTGTGCGTCCCGGATTGCTTTCAACGTTTTTTTTTTCACCTATGGATATAGGACTTCCAACAAACATAACGAGAATTTGCCAGCCCAGGGGATTTGGGAATACGCTTGCATTGATAGACAGTAACGCCCATCAACGCTTTGCTTAACGCTTCAACGTCCTGGTGAACTAGCTCAGAAGGTCTGATTTTCTTGGAATTGCCACCAATACATCGAAATGCAGTGACGCCGTCAACGCCCGTCGTTACGCCTTTACGCCCGTCTCAACGCCTTAACGCCCTATCTTTACGCCATAACGCCCGTCTCAGCGCTTTAACGAGCGATACAGGGGATTTGGAGGACGATTGACCTTTGACCCCTGCGGACAACCATACCTGGTGCACTCGCATCCTGGTGTACCCTATGCCCTACGGGCTATACGGTACAGGGTGCACCAGCGATGGCTCTGATGCTCTATACTTGAAACTTGTTGCAATGTAAATACATTGTAATATGAAAGTCCCAAGTAAAAATGTAGAAAATTAATAATTGACAATCTTTGACCTTGATCCCTGGTGACCTAATTACCTCGAAATGTAGCTTAACTAATCACTGAATAGACCTAAGACATAGCCATTAGCATTTGGAGTAGTTATTTCTCAAAATATGCAACTAATTTCAAGCTGTCCCACTTCATACAATTTTGCCTGGTTTTAGCGCAATAAAAAGACCATTTTTGAAAAGACGTCAAAAACAGTTCTGTGCCACCGTCTAAATAATGATAAACTCCACTTGTTTCGACTTATTATAGACTTGGGTACTTCTTGGCTTCCATTTGAAATCCCATTGGTATGGTATCTGCAGCGTGTTTTCCTACAGGTGGTCACATTTTATTCAGGATTCAGATTTCGTTACCTTTTGACCTCTGGTGACCTACATAATTGACAAATTAGCATATTATATTAGCATATAACAGATACTACCATATAGAGGATCAAATTACCAACATTTCGCGTGGCCAAATGTCACTATATCACCATTACTTGCAAAGTTATTTAACTTTATATTTCCCCTACCCCCAAATCTGGTCCCTCAGATTGGACTCGGGTGTCCATCGTTAAGAGGTGATTACTACCATTAAGCTGTGAGTCCCGGATTGCTTTCAAAGTTTTTTTGCATCTATGGATATAGGGCTTCCAAAAAAACATAATGAGAATTTGCCACCCTAGGTGGTACCGATATCTGGTCTGGCTCATGGACTATGAGTGACTGTCCAGTTTTAGCTTTGCAAGAAGTCTAAACTCGGACGAGGGGGTAAAACTGTCCACATCGCCGCCGTGCCTGTATTGTTTGTCGCGCGGTGTTATGCGATGTGGCGATGCGGACAGTTTTACCCTCTCGTTCGAGTTTAAATGCAATGCTAAAAATGGACTGTCACTCATAAAGAAGGTGTTTTATGAAAGGTAAGTGGGCATAGAATAGAACTGTAGCTTGTGAGTGGTTTGGCACCGGAGTGTTCTCACGTAGCATGAAAAAGGCCCCACCGGCAATAGGGGTCAGTAAAATTTATATCGGGCTCGGCAGACGCCTAACCCAATATAAATTGTACTGACCCCATATATATTTCTGTATTGGGTCACTGTCAAACCGTGACTGTAACTAATAACATGTGCAGTGAAATTAAGGAACTATATATTGAGAAAGTGGTAGCAACTTTCGTTTCAAAAAAATTCTGTGAAAAATCTACAAGATACGAAATGTCCAATATGCAGCAAACCTCATTCGGACCAATTTACTATTTTCCGAGTGTCCGGGGAAATCCGAAGTATCAGGAGGTAGCCAAAATAGAATTAACTGGGACAATTAATAATGAGGGGAAAACTACTAATCTGTCAATAGGATAAGGCTCGTTGTAATTCGCCTATGCAGGTTTTCCGCTGACACATACTCACAGGAAGGCCAGGTGTGAACAGCAGGTAAGTAGTAAGTAGTAATATAAGGCTAAATTCTCATTGGCAACAGGGCGCACTGTTGACCTACTTGTGACGTCACTTCCGGTTTCAGTCACGTGACCGGAAGTGACCTTTGACCCCTGCGCATGCGCACAATACCGGATACAAATGGTGAGCAGGAGTCAAAGGTCATTTCCGGTACGAATCAGGGGAGATAACCAGAAATCGCTTACAAATGGTGCGCAGGGGTCAAAGGTCACTTCCGGTAAAAATCATGGGAGATAACCAGGAATTATTTAAGCAGAGTTATCTGCCCCCAAATAGACCCCAATTTCCCCTTTTACTACTTATCAAATTGACGTCACTATGACGTCACATCCGGTCACGTGACATCCGGGTCACAGGTCACATCCGGGTCAAAAGATCACTTCCGGTCACGTGAAGGCTCAGTTTCCTAGCTAGAGTCGACATCAATTTGCTCTCATAGGTCAAACGGTATCAATTTGCTCTCAAAGTTCAAGGGGTATCAAATTGCTCTCAACGGTCAATGGGTATCAATTTGCTCTCAAAGGTCAAGCGGTATCAATTTGCTCTCAAAGTTCAAGGGGTATCAAATTGCTCTCAACGGTCAAGGGGTATCAATTTGCTCTTAAAGGTCAAGCGGTATCAATTTGCTCTCAAAGGTCAAAGGGTATCAATTTGCTCGCAAATGTCAAGGGGGTATAAGTATCAATTTGCTCTCAAAGGTCAAGCGGTATCAATTTGCTCTCAAAAGTGCCGTTTAAAGTGCATTGGAATGGCCTAGTGAACGCACTGGGCTGTGGGAGGTGTCTTAGTGAAGCTCTCGTGGAGGAGCGACCGACTGGACTAATGTGTCGTCCGTTTTCAACATCCTCCGCATGCGCACAGGGAATGGTGGGAAAATGGGCACTTGAAGGGATGTTTTGGGGTCGAGGTGGACCCTAGAGATCTGATTAGGCCGTATGCGGTATCAGTTTGAAGCATTCGCGGGGAAGCGTTCAACATTTATTTTTAATTAACGAGACTTCTATATACCCCATTTTTTAAATGAGACCGCTCACAATGAGTCCCAATGTCAATAGCCCAGTCGACGGCCGCACAATGTTGGGTCTACGTTAGTCCAAGATGGCGAATTTCAAGACGGCCGTCGCTTCGTTTGGCCTACGTTGATCTAGGTCATCCCGGTTGGGCATAAGGCTAAATTCTGTCTCATTGACACCAGGGGGCGCTGTTGACCTACTTTCTGACGTCACTTTCAGTTCCGGTCACGTGACCGGAATTTACCTTTGACCCCCTGCGCACCATTATGAATATCTGGTATTGTGCGCATGAGTAGGTGTCAAAGGTCACTCTCGGTCACGTGACCGGAACCGTAAGTGACATCACAAGTAGGTAAACAGCGTCCCCTGGTGTCAATGAGACAGAATTTAGCCTTGTATTACTGATCACAGTTCAAATATAACGCTTGAATGGTTGATAAACTGTGCTTGACAATTTGCATTTTTTTATACTCAGTTCCAATAGTTATATTGTCTCAATAATTCATACACCCTTTACAAATGTATTGTATATTCAGATGTCTTCAATACTCCATATTTATTGTCGTATCAACTTTTTATTAATAAGTTTTTAATATGAAAATTAGAAATGTAAAATAGAGGCTCATTATTTATTCCCTCCTGTTCTGTTATTCGTATCTTTTTTGTAAATGATCTGCCACGCTTGCAGAGCATCGTTCCAAAAAAAGATTTCTGGCATTATGAATAATCTCGGTAAGATATTGTCCTTCAAAATTGAACATGCTTGGTGACAGTGTACGACAGTCTATATATTGCATTTTTTCCTTGGAAAGCTATGCGTCTCGCCCAGGATATTTTTAGCTCTACTACATACAAGAGATATCATTCATGGGATGTTTCTTCGTTTATAGAGTTGCTTAAATTTCTCATTAAAAATATCTATGTGAAATTTGGCAACACAATATATCAGCAGCATATAGGTATTCCAATGGGTACTACTTGTGTACCCCTGTTGGCTGACCTGTATCTGTTCTCTTATAAATATGACTATATTCAGGCGCTTTAAAAAACCGATCCATTCAAAGCCCGTTCCTTCTCATTCACCAAACGCTATACAGACGATCTTCTCGCTGTGGATAATCGCTATATAAATGACGCAGTGAAGGATATATATCCACCTTCACTGGATTTGAAGGAAACTACAGATAGCCCTACAGGCACATCATATTTAGATCTATATCTCTATAAAAATGAAGCGGGCATTCTCTCTCGTCGACTTTATGACACCGTAAGCTATCCCTTTCTGGAGAGTAATATGACGTATACATATCTCGACTAGTAGCATTTGCTACATCCTGTGTTAAATGTGACGATTTTAATCAACGTCACAAAACATTGTTGCAGAAACTTATAAAACAGGGCTATTCCAACAAGCGCCTTCACTCAAATTTCTCAAATTTGGCGATTCATATCGCATGCTGATAGCAAAATACGACAGTAGCGTGCAAGGTCTATGGCGTTACGTTTCGTAACTTATGTCTAGTTCCGCCTAACCCGGGGCTAAGGGCCGTATGAACCCATGTACTTCACAGTCACAATCAAAGCGTGACTGAGATACACCATTCTCTAGATAACGGCTTTAGAACGATTATTATGGATTAAGAATACTGATCAGCGATACGGATTATATATTTTTGGAACATCATGATGTCTTGTTGGCATCATTGAAAACTGTTGACCGCTTCTCTCTTGCAGGAAACTAGCCTATGTTTATGTATACTATGATTGTCCTTTTGAATTTGGTGCTAATACTGTTATATAGAATATGGAATACGTCTTTGGATTATGGACGCAGATATTCTTTAATGGACGACGGCTGAATTATGGATGACGGATTAGACGCTTGTAATCCGACCTTGTAATTCTGCGAAACAACGTGCCGTTTGATTCTTATCCGCTCCGTCGTTCCGGAAAGAATGATGGAATACTCTATTTATGTTTGTCATGCACTCATTCGGTGGATTTGGCAAGGAAAGGAAGGTAAGTGTCAATTCAGAAATTGCCAGTAACTTATTTTCCTATAGTGTGTAAAGTTTCGCAGTCTCCATTTGTAAAGTCCTTTTGAAGGTACACTATTTTCGATAGATAACTCAATGTCCAGAAATCAGAAAAAATAACATGAAGAAAATGTATTCCCAATGCAGTAAATAGTTCCACCCATTTCTGTGTATTCTGACACAGCCTACTATCGGACCAAACTTTGTCCCTATCCAAACTGGGTTGGCTTCGTGTACATTATATTTAGCCCCGAATAGTAGTAAGCTCGTTGTAGAAATTTTAGCCCCCAAGGCAAGGGCTCTTATCCATACAACTCTATGAAATCGAATCAAATCAGATTTAGTTCACTCTTCCTCTGTGCTTAACCAGATTAAATAACAAAACGGTTATCAAAGATAACTTCGTTATTCAAAATCAAGCGATGTATCAAGGAAGAGTTTATTTGCGTTTGCAAGCAAGGTAAGTAAAAATAAAATATAGATTAAGTATATACAAATTGTTCGACAGTGTTTTTTTTGTGAAAAGTGTAGGTGTAGCAATAATGGTTGTCCCGCAGTACTGGGTGTCCGAAGGATAACCTGTACCTGGTAGTGGTCCACTCGATACCTATTACTCTTGTGCATGTTGTAATGCATTATATATTATATTTGCACCCGGACAACTATTCATGGGGGACAACCTGTCTTATTACAGTGGCAATATTAGTTGTCCCCTATGACGTGCGGTCCATCGTATTATCAGACAATCTAGGTCACGGTATAAAGGTGACAAATTTTCAGCGGCTCGGCAACTGTCCCAAGTGGTGCAGGGGAAAGAGGCGTCGTAATGCGGATGAGCGCGGTTCCAGTAAGTTGAGGGTTCGAATCCCATCCGCGTCACATCATTTTTTTATTACGGTACATTGTCATATTTTCAGTGCTAACTTTTTGACGGATCACTTGTGGATTAATGACGCCAGGTGGACATATTTTGATGCTATATTTTTGTTACATATATTTTAATGTTCCTATTGCTTAGTTCTACTTTGCAAATATATCTGGCGTATTATTCTTCAGTTTCTTCCGCTCACAGTCAACAGTGTTTTTGTTGAACTGATGTACATTTTTATATACAACAACATATTTCGCTCTCAAATTAATCCACGTAGGCCTGCATAATAAGGTGGAGGCAAACTAAAACAATTCTAATTTTGAAATAGACACTGTATGTACAGATGTTGCGTCATTTTGTATTGCAAGGTGGTTGTTTCAGGTTAATCCGAGGATGTGGAATCCGAATCTGCTTTTTCCCAGATTAATTTTACATACTGAAACATCAGAACTGCTAATTAACCGTAATGACCAAGTCACTTGAGCATTTGGTGTCAATCTGTGCCGGAGTAGGAAGGCCGTCTCCCCCCGCAGCCTCCCCGCCCCTCTTATGTCATATCTTCCTAGCCTAAGCGAAACGACAATTTCTGCAAGAAATATTTAGCTTTTAAGAACGAAATCATTAAGGATGACTTGTTTAGTATACTGCTCCACACCACCCCCCTCCCCTCTCCGCTACCCTCATTACCCTGAATACCGATATGTTTAACCATTTCCGTTGGGAGGTGAAACTTGACAAGATAATGTAACAAAATTAACAATGGTCACTCTAATGGCGTCACAGTGAAGTCATCGTCCTTGAAAGTAGTTTTAAATCTATTTTAGTCAATGTTCATTATAAATATTTTGCGTACCAGTTGAGCTAGGGGCTGAAACCTGTGTGATGACGTCACAGTGACGTCATTATTAAAAGGGCATTTTTGTGTTTCAATTCTTCGCAAACACTGCATGATAAACTAGTAAATCAAATAGTTTTAGTCCACTTTTTCTTGCAGAAAAGCAAACGTTTTGAAGAAAACTGACGAAAACATCACTTTTCTGATACCCACATGGCTTCCATTTTGAATTTAACCATTATTCTCTGTACATAGGCTCAAAAAGACCACAATATGATAAGCTACAAAGTTACGGAGTGTCAGCACTCAAGTATTTATCGTTCCGGATAGAGGGTAGAAAGTTTGGTACGAGGGCCACGATTTTGGAAAAAAAAGCGTACCGAAAAGATGACGTCACTGACGTCATGATGGCGACCATCTTGAATTGTTTAGCATTTCATCATAGAGATTGATTCAAATATATAGTATGGAAAATTTCAGCCCTTTACCCAAGATATAACAAAAATAGATGGGGCGTGGAAATTCCCCCACCCTCCATCCTCAGGCGGAGACAACCACCAAATCACCCAGACCTGGTAGGGTTAAAACAATTCATTTATTGATCATTGCCTTATTGAGCCACTTTACATGCTGAGGCCTGATACAGGACAACTATTCCCAGGTGACGGACAACCCTTAATACGACTTAGTTATAATCGCGATAAAACCTGGACAACCACTTCTATCGTCGGACAACGTATCCCCGGGTGTAGTTGTCCATGGACAACCTATGATAGTATCAGTTGCCCCTGGACAACTCACAACAGTATATGTTGTCCATGGACAACCTGTCCCTGTAATGGCTTTCCGACGGGCAACCACTAACCAGGACAACGTTCACCTTCACACCGGTACAGTCCTGTGAATGACGGATTAACACTTTGCCAAGTATAGTCTAAATCGCACACATTGAGGCGTTAATCATTAAATGATGACCATATGATGATTGAACAACGCATATGGAAAATACTAAGATTGTAATAGTTCATTGTTATGCGAACAGGAAGAAGTTTGTTTGAATAAACACTTTTACATTTTACATATATTAATTTACAACTAATTTCTGTGTGACTTGAATCATTGCTACAGAGAGTCCATTAACTTGAAATTATCATGACCGGTATTCAGAGGAATTCCGTGTTTTCCTCATTCGCAAGGGAGACAAGGGAGACAATCTTCTTCAAGTCAACTGATGAATATACAATACACATACCGATCGAGTTTGTGCAATTTGCGTACCTTTTTGTCTATTATCAAATCGCTATCGTTGCCCACTCATCTGTTCCTTTGGGGAGTATCGGTAAAACAGGGAATGCATATCCGTCATCATCATTACCCTTCTGGTGTAAGCTGACGACGAATGTGTGATACATTTCTATGGACAGTGATTTCTGCGATATATCAGAGATTTTATTCATCACAGCAACGAAAGTTTGCACAGCATCCAGATACGACGTTTCCATTTTGTTTCCAAACTACCACCATTGGGAACCAATAACAAAACCTAAGGCAATTTTCCTGTTAACTTCACGACGTCAGAATGGCCAGTCCGTAAGGAATATCATTACAAGCCCGAAGTCATTGAGCCTCAAATGTAAAATGGGAGTCATTGGCGATTTACTTACAAGTCACATGCTTCTTTCGATAGAGTAGGCAGATATCTACAGTTTTTCTGGACTTACAGAAAGCAATACAGAACGCTAGTCACATCTGATCTTATACACATAAGTGATAGGTGCATGTGTTCGATTGCCCGAACTATCCACTGAAAAGGTTACGTTTACAGATTAAAGATAATCATAATACAATATTTATACATTTATGGCGCAGTTGAAAAAATTTCCGAAAGTCCTAACACATGGCAAAACCACATTATTATATTTATTAGAGTGTCTCCCTATATAAATTGTAATGGAATAAAACTGCATATTCCCCGGTCAACACAACTGCACATTCCACCCCCTCCCAATGGAATATACACTAAAGGGAGATAATTACAACAGAGGTCGCCCCGTTCTATCAGTCGCGCTCCAAATAGGCCATCACGGAGCAGTTCGTCGAGTTGATTTTAGCTGGAAAACACAGCAGAAATAAATTATCTTCCCCCATCTAATTGTAAGTAGAATCGTACCCAAGCACATTATTGAAGTAACTAACAAGCGGCATCGAACAACTATACGTGCGTTGCGAGATTTACACGACAGTAGTGCATCAAATGTGAATCAGAGTGGCTGGTGAATGGTGAAAGCACTGACTGAATGAAGTTACACTGATACTTCATTCAACTGACCATTTATCTCCCGTCGACATGGAAAAAGTATGTAGCAATATTGTCTCAAGTGAAGTTCGTCAACGGACATTTCCCGATTTAATTCTGGGGTAAAGGTTTGCCGACGCGCACCTGTCTTTTGCCTTTTTTTCTCCTCAGTCTTTGCCTACAGCATTATCAACTAATGGCAACTGGTACAAATATAGTAAAAAGACGAAAATGCTCCAGTTATCACTGATTAAAATAATCCCCGTGCTATAGGCATAGGACGAAAAGGAAAAGTACGAAACACGAGTTTACACCAATATTCACGCGACAGTGCACCCGACGATGCGCAAGGGCAAGCTTTGAATGATAATTAAATCGGGAAACTCCCATTTTTAGTACCCTATATGCTGATCCGTTTTTTAGCTACTACAGATGGTATATTTAGATAATTGTTACCTCCACCCCACTGTTGTTCTTTTATTTGTTTTCTGATGTTGGCATCGGATTATTCGGCGCATTTTCATATTATCAGAGATATACACACTTCTTGCCCTTAGTATTCTCCGTATCGGATACACATAGTGCCATATACGTTATATATATTTCCATGTAATTGCTATCGCCTGTTTGCTATATTTTGAATGTATTACTTGGGTGAATGGATTTGCTAAAGAGCGCTTCATCCATTCGTGTACAGGAAACATACAATCTTCTATTCTTTTATATTAAAGTGAGTCCATCGAAGTGAGTGAATATGAATTAACGACAAGCTAAGAAGAGTTATTGTTACAGTTTCATCGCAATATACTTACAAATGACGAACTGTATCATCAGAATAGCTGCATCCATCGCAGCACTTGGCACAACGAGTTACTTGGACCAGAGATAGGAGATGGTGAATATACATACACTGCCATATGGTTAAGGAAGTATAGTTTCAATAATTATTCAAATAATAGTTATTAAATGCTATGAAGAAATTCTTCTAATTGACATTTAAATTTCATTATATGCATATGAAAGCTCACATTGCACATGCCTATTCTTGAATTTTGCTGTACTTCGACGAGGGAATATATTTAGGAACAGTTCCAGTAGCGTTTAATGGGGGTTTATAATGGATTAGTCTTCAATTTGTCGCCGTAGTCTCAAAGCCGAGACAAGGAGCAGAATATTCTGACTTCATAGCTTTGAGCCACTGACAACGGTTTTGCGGTCTTCTACAATGTCTTGCTAGTCATAGCGGCATTGCGCTCTTCTACACTACTTTGTCAATTATGGAGGTTTTGCAGTCTTCTAAATAACTGTCATTTAAAGCAGCTTTGCAGTCTTCAAAATCAACTGACATCAGACTACAATTAATCACTTCCGGGTCAGTGCCCACGACCTACATTGTTTAGAAATTTGAGAGCAGATCTTTATGGATTTTATGAGCTGCGATTTTTCAGCATTTCTGATACATCTGATATTTCAACTTGCAGATGAGGCTTCAAACTGTACTTCCTGGTGTTGATTTGGGCGACTTTGGGAAAAGCATGGTGGATGGAGACATGATCAGTGAAGGGTGAGAAGGCTCCCTGTTTACAAATTGAATGACAGTCTGTAGCACCGATCAGCTGTCAGTGGCGGGAATTTGAAATTACCATGGTCAACATCTGTCAGGACTTCCACAGGTAATGTCCCACAAGGTAAATATTGACATGCCAGGTGGGTGTATGCATTGTGAATCTTCTGAATTTTTGCCGATTTTTAGCGCTAATACATAACAAATAACGGAATTAATAGTGGGCTGGTGCCAACTGGTCAGTCGCAGGGTCTTTGCACTCTTCTACACTCCCTTGACATTGACAGCGGAATTGCGGCCGTATACATCATCTCAGCGGCAATGGCTATGCAATCTTCTCCATTGTCTTGTCAGCCATAGCGGCTTTGCGCTCTTCTACAATACCTTGTCATTGACAGCGACTTTGCGGTCTTATACATCATGTCAGTGACAACGGCTTTGCGATCTTCTACATTGTCTTGTCAGTCATAGCAGCTTCGCACTCTTCTACGCT
This sequence comes from Hanleya hanleyi, assembly GCA_036873755.1. NCBI lineage: Eukaryota > Metazoa > Mollusca > Polyplacophora > Lepidopleurida > Hanleyidae > Hanleya > Hanleya hanleyi. The sequence continues at coordinate 33,193 of JAVTVY010020111.1, forward strand.
TTGTCAATTACAGCGGTTTTGTGGTGTAAATCTCCAGAGTAAATTCGTCATTGTCCCAGCAGACAAAGCCCCAAATAATATAATATTCATATGTAAATATTACTATTACCAGGTGCTGGTTAAAGAATTAAGTGCAGACCTATCATCATCAAATACGTCTACTTACTCCCAAACTTCATTTATTGTTATTTAACAATCACAAAACTTTTCTCAGGGAAAGAGGTATTTGTCTTCCAACCAATCATAACGACATACCAAAAGTATACTGGACTCCCAAAATGCATAAATCACCATACAGAGCTAAATTCATAGCTGGTTCTAGAAGCTGCACCACCAAGCTTCTTTCAACCCTATTGACGAGGGCCCTTCAGGAGGTAAAAGCATTTTGGGAAAGGTATTGCACCACTATTTTCAAGAACTCTGGCGTTGAATGTATGTGGATATTGAAAAACTCAAAATGTCTTACGGAAGAACTTGATGCTAAAGGTCACATACCGTACAGATATGTATCCACATGGGATTTCTCGACTCTCTATACTACAATCCCTCATCAGGACCTTATTGACCGTCTAAGTTCATTAATAGTATCTGTGTTCAAGAAAACAGATCGTAGATATATTAATGTCAGAAGCCATAAAGCATTCTTTAGCTCTACTACATACAAGAGATATCATTCATGGGATGTTTCTTTGTTTATAGAGTTGCTTGAATTTCTCATTAAAAATACCTATGTGAAATTTGACAACACAATATATCAACAGCATATAGGTATTCCAATGGGTACTAATTGCGCACCCCTGTTGGCTGACCTGTATCTGTTCTCTTATGAATATGACTATATGCAGGCGCTTTCAAAAACCGATCCATTCAAAGCCCGTTCCTTCTCATTCACCAAACGTTATATAGACGATCTTCTCGCTGTGGATAATCGCTGTACATATAAAATGAGTAGCACATATATCCACCTTCACTGGATTTGAAGGAAACTGTGATAGTCTACAGACACATCATATTTGAGATCTATATCTCTACAAAAATGAAGCGGCATTCTCTCTCGTCGACTTTATGACAAAAGAGATGATTACAATTTCGACATCGTAAACTATCCCTTTCTGGACGGAAAATATTCAGTGAATCCGTAAGTATGGCGGACATACGTCTTCGCTTAGTAGCATTTGCTAGATCCTGTGTTAAATGTGACGATTTTAATCAACGTCACAACACATTGTTGCAGAAACTTATAAAACAGGGCTATTCCACCAAGCGCCTCTACTCAAAGTTTCTCAAATTTGGCGATACATATCGCATGCTGATAGCAAAATACGAACGTAGCGTGCAAGATCTACGGCGTTACGTTTCGTAAACTTGTATCTAATTCCGCCTAACCCGGGGCTAGGGGCCGTATGAACCTATGTACTTCAAGATCCTTATGGTAGCTATATGAACAGTCACAATCAAAGCGTGACTGAGATACATCATTCTTTAGATGACGACTCTACAACGAATATTATGGATTAAGAATACTGATCAGCGATACGGATTTTATACGGATTTGGAACATCATGATGTCTTGTCGGCATCATTGAAAACTGTTGACCGCTTCTCTCTTGCAGGAAACTAGCCTATGTTTATGTATACTATGATTGTCTTTTTTGAATTTGGTGCAAATACTGTTATAAGGATATGGAATAGGTCTTTGGATTATGGACGCGGATATTCTTTAATGGACGACGGCTGAATTATGAATGACGGACTGGACGCTTGTATTCTGAATAACCCTCTAGTACACTCCCTTGTCAGTGACAGCGGCATGTGATCTTCTACATCACAATGTTTGTGACAGTGACCTTGCGGTCTTGTACGTGAGGTACATGTATCATCTAAAACTCTTTGTTCTCTTCAACACTACATTGACACCGATTTGACACTCGTCTTCACGTACATTCCAGCCCAACACAGGTTTGATACTCAATTTCATGTACATTCCTCCTAACATTATTTTGTCGCTTGACTTCTTATACATGACTCTCTAACCTCGCTTTGGCATTATATTACATTTGGTGGAGAAACTGTTTGATTTTGATAGCTGAAAGGAACCTGTAAGTCCTAACACCGTTTCGACACTCGAATTCACCACTAGTTCTCCTTACCACTGCTTTGACACTCAACTTCACGAATATTCCTCCCCAACACCACTGTGAAACTCGACTTCACGTATATTCCCCCTGAACACCGCTTTGACACTCGACTTCAAGTATATTTTCCCTAACTCTGCTTTGACATTCAACTTCACGCACATTCCTCCCTAACTCTGCTTTGACACTCGACTTCCGGTACATTCTTCCCACACTCTGCTTTGACACTCGGCTTTACATACAATCCGCCCTAACCTCGCTTTGACAATCGACTTTACGGAAAATCTGCAATAACCCCACATTGACACTCAACTACAGGTACACGTCCATGGAAAAATTATACAATTTTGACAGCTCAAAGTAAGATGAACTGGATAGTTCTGAAACATACCTAACCCACCTTTGCGTACATTCCTCCCAAACACCGTCTTGACACTCGACTTCACAGACAATCCTCCCTAACCTAGCTTTGATACTCGACTTCACGTACAATCTGTCATAACCGCGCTTTGACACTCAACTACAGGCACACGTCAAGCGAAAAATTATACGATTTTGGCAGCTCAAATTAACATGAAGTTTATAGTTAGGAATCATAACACCCTTCTGACATTCGATTTCATGTACATCCTCTCAAACACTGCTTTGACACTCGACCGCACACACATTCCTCCCTAACACCGCTTTGGCACTCAACTTCATGTACATTCCTCCCTAACACCGCTTTGACACTCGACTTCACATACAATCCTCCCTCACTTCACTTTGACACTCGACTTCACGTGCAATCTGTCATAACCCCGCTTTGACACTCAACTACAGGTACATTTCCATGAAAAAATTAAACGATTTTTAGAGCTCAAAAGAACATGAACTTGATAGTTCTGAAACATACCTAAACCACCTCATACGTTCCTCCCTAATACCCTTCTGACACTCGATTTCATGTACCTCCCTCTCAAACACTGCTTTGACACTCGACCTCACATACATTCCTCCCTAAGGGGTCACGTCCAATTAATCGAGGCACTTTCTCGATGCCTTCGAGATGGATCGAGAAATTTCTCGGCTGAAACCGGGAGGGCAGAACCGGAACCCCTGGCGACGTCTCCCGGTTTGCTCCCGGTTTTATCTCGATCGAAACGTTTTTTCAGATGGATACGAATTTGATCGGTAATCTCGAAGTGGGTCCCGGTTTGTATATGTCCGCGTTTTGTTGAACATAAAGTGATCGTTTCTTAGCTTCTCAGGCGATCAGATTCTTGTGCGGGTACCGTATTTTGGGGGCGATCGTCGTATAAGCATATCGCAGCCTAAAATAGAGTGCCGACAACTAACTGTTTTAAAGATGTCTTTCATGGTATTAAAAATTTAATCGATAAATCCATTATCTGATGTTTTCTGAACCCATTTGAAAGAAAACGTTTCATTATCTATATAAATTAAGAATATAAAATTGAATGATTTTTTCACCCATTGATTGTATATCTGGCTGATATCCGACGCGGAATAAATGACACGTCAACTGGATATAATCTGAATAATAATGATATGGAAGCATGCGATGATTAGTGTTCCATAATATTGTTTTAAAACCAAACATGGGTCGTTTCAACTGAAAAATAAAGTGTGACTGGTGTTTTAATCTCGGTGTGTAATTCGATTTATAATTTTGTATTTTCATTGCAGATTCCATCTTACTGAGAATTACTGTCTTGAGATATAGTTCGATAGAGGAGATTATACAAAGCTAACACCGCTTTGGCACTATACTTCACGTACATTACTCCCTATAGCTAATAGCTTTGACATCCGACTTCACGTACATTCCTCCCTAACACCGCTTTGACATTCGACTTCACGGACATTCCTCTCTAACAGCTTTGACACTGGACTTCACGTACATTCCTCCTTAACACCTATTTGACACACAACTACAGGCACTGTTTATAGATGAAACGAACCTGAACATTACAGTTATGAAATATACCTAACCCTAACACGACTTTGACATCCGTCTACACATACAGTCCTCCCTAACACCGCTTTATTCGACTTCACGTGCATCCCTCCCTGACACCGCTCTGACACCTGACTGCACGTACATTCCTCCCCAACACCGTTTTGACACTCGAATTCACACACATTCCTTATTTTGTCATGAATCACTACACTATATACACATTAATAAAGATGTATGCGTATATATATTCATTATAAATCACAAAAGTATATACACATTAGTAAACATGCACACTAATATATTTTGTCATGAATCACAATACTGTATACACATTAATAAATAAGAAATAAAACTGCGCAAAATGTAGAGTTAATAAGGATGCATGCTTATATATATTCATTATAAATCACAAAAGTATTCACACATTAGTAAAGATGCACACTGATATATTTTGTCATGAATCACAACACTATATACTACGGAACCGTGAAAGTGACATGCAAAGAAGAAAATTTATCTCGGGCTCCGACTTATCTCGGGATCCAGAGATAATTATCCCGTGCCCCGACTTATTATCTCGTGATCCCGAGATAATTATCTCGTGCCCCGACTTATTATATCGGGATCCCGAGATAATTATCTCGTGCCCCGACTTATTTATCTCGTGACCCTGAGATAAATGGCCAATGGAATTGAAGGGTCATTCCGCCATTTTATCGACTGTGGTGTTACGTCGCTAAGTTATTTCCTTATTCCTTATTCCCGTTATATGAAAGTAGTAACCTTCATGAAGATCGCTATATTTCGACAACCACGAATGGAACCATGATTGCCCCAATAATTTTTCCTGGCTATGAATATAATTGTGAGTAGAATAAAATGTTTGCCGTTAACCCGACCAGGGTATCCCCCCCCTACCAAACTCTCTGCGCCATCTCCGGAACGACAAAAAATTAAGAGCTGATTTTTGAATATGACGTCACTGTGACATCATCAAAGCCGCCATCTTGGATTTTTTTTTTTACATTTTCTGGTAGAGCTTGACCCATTGGTCTAGTGAGGAAAGTCTCAGCCTCAAGCTCAATGGGTAAGAAAAATAATTAATGGGACCATTTCGCCCCCGCTCACCAGGCCTGGACAGGTCCCAAAAAGCCCAGCCCAGATAGGGTCATAGATTTCTAAAGGGTCGTAGTAAAATCCGTGTATATTCCACAATATTTTGCTAGCCACTTCTAGAGTGGTCTAGAAATCTTCCCAATAAACTTATCTATCTTTTTGACCCATTTTTATGTGTTTGAAGCGGGGCCGCCATACCCTGTGAGCCAGCGCTAAATGGATACATGTATCATCTCGTTATGACCATATCGAGATAATATCCGTTTAGCGCTGGCTGAAGGGTATGGCGATCACGCTTTAAACACCTAAGAATGGGTCAGAAAGAAAAGATAAGGTTATTGGGAAGATTTCTAGACCAGTCTTAAAGTGGCTAGCAAAATATTGTGGAATGTACACGGATTTTACTACGACCCTTTAGAAATGATCTTAACGGCAGACATTTTGAAGTATTCTACTCACAATTATAATCATTGCGAGGAAAAATTATTCGGGAAAACATGGTTCCATTCGTGTTATAAGGACATAATGGTTGTCGAAATATATCGATTTTCATGTTACTACTTTCACAAAGCTCGATTTAAAATATCGAAACAGGAATATGGAAATAACTTCAGCGACGTAACAGAACAGTCGATAAAATGGTGGAATGACCCTTCAATTCCATTGGTCAATTATCTCGGGCCCCAAGATAAATAAGTCGGACATTCCAATAGCAATAATATATTTATTCATATGTAAGGCTGTATACATTATAAATCACACAAGTATATATACACATTAGTAAAGATGCACACTGATATATTTTCTCATGAATCACAACACTATATACAAACTGACCGAGATGCATGGTAATATATTGTGCTGCAAATTAGTGATTTATACGCATTCGAGAGAATATGCTACTATCGTTACAGAAATAGAAAGAAAACATTAAAATGGCATTGAATATGTAACAGTAGTAGTGTCCCATTCTTTTAACTAAACAAATTGTTCCCCAAAGATAAAGAACCATCTGTTGTATCAAAGAATATACAGGTAAGGGTATATCATTTGATTTTTATAACGCCAGAGGACCCCACTTCTGTTCAAATGCGCTCCGATCCCTGTGCATATTACCTATACACTTGTCGATATCCCTCTTCTTTTGCACCACTTGCTTAACTCAAAATTTGGCTTTATGTTACTCCCTATCCGCAGTATATATATATAAATATATAGGTTTTTGAATTTGACCTTCCAATCTTGATCTTAGAAATATGTAAATCGATTCCCTCAGTTTTTAAAAATGTGCTCAGTTAGGTAACAATAATGCCTTGAACTACACGAACAACAAGAAAAAGTTTGATTTCCATATGACCCCATATGGCCGCCATTCCGAATTTGACCATCGAATCTTGATCTTCGGGATATGTAAATAGATTAAAAAAGGAAATAGAATGTTGCGTTATGCTTAGATATGTGTTGTTTTTGACAAATTTGCATAATGAGCTAAGAACTATGCCTTGAACTATACAGACAACGGTCAAAAGTGTGATTTTCTGTTGACTTCATATGACCGCCATTTTGAATTTCGCCATCAAATCTTGATTTTTGGCATATGTAAATACATGCAAAATGAGAATAAAATGTTACGCTACGCATAGAGATCGCTCGGTTTTGATAAATTTATGCAGTGAGAGAAGAATTATGCCTTGAATTACACGAACAACGTGAAAAATGCGATTTTCATGTGACCCAACCTGTTCGCCATTTTGATTTAAAACATATTTTAAGCTGAGAATTAAGCAAAAGATTCGAAATAGGCGAAAGATGCTAGGCTTTGATGGGAGTTTCCTTTGTGTAAGCTAATTTGCACAATGGGCTAAGAATAATGCCTATTATATGAATAACCTCAAACAGGGCGATTTATGGATGAACCCACATAAGCGCCATTTTGAATTAACGCATGATGGTTAATCACCAGAATTACAGAAATAGGTTTAAACTTTGCCAATTGTAATATTCCAAAACTACGGAAAGTCTTTGCTCTCGATTTTTAATCATTCTGGTGATACCGTGAATGTTCAAAAGGGCACTCAATTTCGAACCCTCTATCATCCAGGCCCGGTTAACTCAAACTACTTCAAACTCGAGAAAGAAAACTTCGGACCAACAATTATCTTGATCGGAATGGTCCAGTCTATAAAAAAAATGGATGTTGCCAAAATTCACTAACAAAAAAATACCGAATTATCCTATACTAATATCTTAAAATTTACCCCGTAGAACTACTTCAGATTTGATACCCATTTCTTTCACAAGGAATTTCACACAAAAACCTTTTAAATTGTGTTAAGGCCCATCTTTTGACCATCTTTGAATGTCATTTGACCTCGAAATGATCTGATAATGACCTCAAATTGCTACAGTTGTCTTATTAACCACCCTACCTTGAACCATACTGCATACAAAAGTAAATAACAAACAGCAGAAAATATATGAAATAAAACAGAATTTTCCCTCATTTTTGACCTTATTTGACTCGTAAAGTGACCTAAAATAACCTCAATTCCAGTAATTAATGAGCTAGCCATACCTGTGCTAACGCCATACTATACGTAAAAGCAATTTAGCAATTGGTAACAAATATCACAACAGAAATTAAGTTAGGAACGACTTTTACCACTTTTGACCCCGAAGGTGACCCCGAAATGACATTATGTCCAAAATCCGGGTGGTATCCCCTCCCACCTCGAAACCTAACACACAAAGAACTAATTTAGCATGGGTACCCATTTGTAACAAACAATGCAATCAAAAGTTACATTTCGTGTCCTTGGCCGGCCTACCACAAAGAATACCACTGTTATCTACAATTTTCGTAAGTTTGTTTTTCGTTTTTGATAGCTTCCAAACCATTTTGTTATAGATTTTTTAAATCAACTTATTCCTTGTCACCATTTCACTCTAAATTATCCTTAACTCAATGCTTGGGAAAGGAAATTTTCCTATTTTCGATCCTGACGCGTCAGTTTGGTCTACACATTTAGTCTACACAGAAATAGTATGAGGCGCCGTTTGTGACAATATTGTCAACGACAAATATATAGAGTTAAAACCAAAATATAAAGTCGCCGTTTGTGAAAATATTGTCAAACACAAATATATAGTTAAAACCTTTGTAAATATATATGAAACGAAATAAATAGGGCCTATATATAAAGTTATTTATTTTTTATTTTTATGAATATTTTTTTAACATAAATAATGATAGGAAGTTAAGACGTTAAATTTAACGTAAATATAAAGTACACGAACAAACTTAAATAAAGTGTACATGTAAACGCAATCGATGTGCGCGCGAGTGATACTGGTTAATCAAAACTGCAACTGGGTTCTGAAGCGAAACTATGACAGCGGTGAAAGCCACTCGCATGTCACAGATGTGGCGAATCAAACAATAAGATCACGTACCTGAACATAGTTCAGCTCACTGCCATTATGATTTAGTAGAGGCCTATTCCAATTTTCAACAATTACTGTTATCATTTACAATCGTACTTCAGAGTTATCACATCAATTAGATATAAGTACATCTACTTATAAATCAACATAAGATATCCTAGCCTGCAGCCAATATCATGGCCTGTCCCTTTGATGTTCAATCCACGATTCCGCCGGCCAAGTCGCTGGTTGCTATTTGCCGCATAAAAACTTCAACAGAAGTTGAAATAAAACATGCGCAATAACGATGTATTAATTATGCGCAACACAAATATTAGGCAATTTGAAATCATACTGAATATGAGCATATTTTATTGATCAGAATATGACCATTCATAGCTTAGTTATAGGATTTGTAATTATATTGTCGTTTTTGTATATTTTATCGTTTTTCGATAATTTCCGCATTTCCAAACAAGACGAAAATTTGTACTTGGTATAAGTACAGCGAATGTGGAAACTAATGGCTCATGAAGAATATTAGATTGGCCTTTTTTCACTTTTGCGCTGCCTCGAAGCTGTTACTAGTAACTAAGGAATCAGTCGAAGCCGTTTTACCCCTGCGTGCTAATCGCTAATTGATCTTCAATACGCGAGGGGTTCTTGACGGGCATCGGTATTAACCCTATTATATACGCTGACGAGTGAGTGAGTGAATAGGGTTTAACGTCGCTTTCAACATTTTTTCAGCTATATCACGACGGGGAATTGAAGGGAGGTGAGTGGGAGGGGTGTGGTTAACTACTTGTAACCGAGCAGATCTAATGCTGCCATTTTATACTGCTGTTCCACCGAAATATCATGCCGTAGGCAAACATGACACCCCACTCAGTCACATTATACTGACACCGTCCTTGTTCTATCCTCTTAATACTGAGCGTAAGCGAGGAAACAACAAGTTCCATTTTCCAAGTCTTTGGTATGACCCGGCCAGGGATTGAACCCAGTACCTAGCGCTTACGAATATCAACAGTTTATTTTATTCTAATTACGTTATACTAACTTAAAACCTAAAACGTTTGAGATCAAGTAAGCGTATCATGCTATAATAAATGATCTCGATAATGAAAACGAGGAACGGTGAATGCAACAGTACAATCCACACTGGTGGTTCCCATAGTATACGCCATGGTTCTTTCATAATTTGAGAGCGCTACGTTTGATGATACAAGCATAGTGCAACCGGTTCCTCATGAGCCATTAGTTTCCACATTCGCTGTACTTATACCAAGTTCCCTGCAAATTTTCGTCTTGTTTGGAAATTCAGAAATTATCGAAAAACGATAAAATATACAAAACGACAATATAATTCCAATTCCTATAACTAAGCTATGAATGATCATATTCTGATCAATGAAATATGCTCATATTCAGTATGATTTCAAATTGCCTAATACTTGTGTTGCGCATAATTAATACATCGTTATTGCGCATGTTTTATTTCAACTTCTGTTGATGTTTTTATGCGGCAAATAGCAACCAGCGACTTGGCCGGCGGAATCGTGGATTGAACATCAAAGGGACAGGCCATGATATTGGCTGCAGGCTAGGATAGCTTATGTTGATTTATAAGTAGATGTACTTATATCTAATTGATGTGATAACTCTGAAGTACGATTGTAAACGATAACAGTAATTGTTGAAAATTGGAATAGGCCTCTACTAAATCATAATGGCAGTGAGCTGAACTATGTTCAGGTACGTGATCTTATTGTTCGATTCGCCACATCTGTGACATGCGAGTGGCTTTCACCGCTGTCATAGTTTCGCTTCAGAACCCAGTTGCAGTTTGGATTAACCAGTATCACTCGCGCGCACATCGATTGCGTTGCTGTACACTTTATTTAAGTTTGTTCGTGTACTTTATATTTACGTTAAATTTAACGTCTTAACTTCCTATCGTTATTTATGTTAAAAAAATATTTATAAAAATAAAAAAAAAATAACTTTATATATAGGCCCTATTTATTTCGTTTTATATATATTTGCAAAGGTTTTAACTATATATTTGTGTTTGACAATATTTTCACAAACGGCGACTTTATATTTTGGTTTTAACTCTATATATTTGCGTTTGACAATATTTTCACAAACGGCGACTTTATATTTTGGTTTTAACTCTATATATTTGTCGTTGACAATATTGTCACAAACGGCGCCTCATAGAAATGCGAGACTCAGATCATTATTGTTTTGACATGTCAAACAGCTTTTTTAACATATGGATATGTGGCACCGGAATGGGCCATGGTTTAGCAAATTGTGTGATTCGTTTCGACGTTACATGTCCGTATCTTTTTGTAACATGTCGTCATATCTTTTCAGTGATTCATTGTATATTCAGACAACGAAATTGAATTGACAATTATTGTCAATAAACATAGATTAATTGATGCTATGAATTGATAGGGGTTGCTATACTGCCAGATCTGTCATCATCAGTCTCCTAGTGACCGTTTTTACTGATCCAGTCCTTGATTACAAAAATTATATTTAGATCCAGCCCTCGCAAAAAACATTTAATAATTTCCTCGTCCGAGTCTCATCCTGGACTTCCATCGTCCCATTAAGCCAGAAATTCGAAACTTCATATATAGGTGTGTTAATCTCAGACGATCCATACCATGAGTCATCAGCTACCATCTCAGACGAGCCATACCGTATACCATTCAGCTTCCACCCTAGTATGTGATCTATATATCTTCCATCAACACCAGCTGAACATTTCAACCTGTGAACTATATATCTTCCATGGACATAGGCTACTCACTGTGAATCCATTCTAACCACCTATAGCTAAGTATGTACGAATGTGAACTGCATATCTTCCATCTCCCATACACGAGGAATAGTGAACCTATATCACGGCCAACCGTCAGTGTGTGAACTATATATCTTCCATCGACAGAGGCTACTAACTGTGAATCCATTCTAACCACCTAAGTGTGTATGAATGTGAGCTGCATATTGTAACCAAGTGCCAGGTGACAAACTGAGATGTCTAAATCACTGAATTACATATAGCTGTTAAATATCATATATATTCTTTATTGTAGACTGACATCTTTTGTAAACTATTTCACTTGTGTGTTTAAGCTGCAACCTTGCCTATTTGAATCAGACATATGTTGTTTACTGAACTGAACCCCTGGGTTGTCATATATGTATTTGGGAACAATGGTGCTGCCAAGTCACAGATATTGTCTGACAACTCAGCATGTAGAACTCGTTTAGGCCAGTCCAGTAATTATTGTATCTTTGATGTCCTACTGTTTAATTGAAATCATATCCTGTCATTTTAGCATAAAACCACTAGTTTGTGAATGTTAGTCAGTTCAACGCCGCATAGCAAGAACACCCAGAACCAGAATACTCGACCCTAGACCACACCGGACACGCTACCACTTAAATGTTACCGAACGGACACCTCAACACAGAATATGATCCTTTGACTTTCACGTAATATAGGACGTAGACCTGCCGTTCTGTACCCCACTACACACTCCAAGCAATTGTCACAGGCACAGATTTCTGGAAGGACCCACCCTGTTCCCAAGGGCGTCGTTAGGGAAGTCGTCTCGACGAATCCTGAAAACGCCCTGGTTCTCCCAGTTTTTTCTGGACGGCTTTGTGCGTACTATTGGGGTACCGAGACAAAGGAATCATCAACGCGATTATAATAAATATTTTCCAGTATAAAAACCAATTACAGACTTAACGACTTGTACATAGCGACTCTTCTCTACTAGTATTTATATTTCCTCATCGTTATTGTTATTCATTATTTAATTATTTATTTTAATATCTAGCGCTGCAAAAGATCTCAAATTAACAAAGAAATGTACCGTGAAATTTAAATAAAACATTGAGTTGATGGGCCGCGAAATCCGTATGGGAAGCGGCCCTTAAACTACAATTTCAATCAATCAATGTTAGTCAGTTTGGTATCCAGCTCGAGAAGAGACAACATTGATCTATGTTCAGTCTGGTACCCAGCTTTCCGGAAAGACATTGTTAGACCTTTAATCTACATGTAATATTACACAGATTCTACAGAGTGGAAACCACATGTTATGAGAGGAAAACCTTTTAAGAATCTGTTATATTGTACATGATTGCACACCAGGATTTACCGGAATTATATGTTAAAGTTAGAACTGTCTTCTTGAAGTTGGAGTTACTTTCATTCTATACTTATTGAGTGTCACTAGGGTTAAATGCTAGCTCCCCCAAAATAACCCTTTGTGATAACCAGTCAGCCAACCTGGTTATAGTTGGTGTGAGAACCCATGGGCTTGAGTGGATTCTATCTTCACTCAACTTTTCCGATACCTCAACGTTTGCTCGCATCCTGTGAATAACACCTGAAGACTTCAAGATGATTCCAGAGTTTATACCAGAAGCTGTCGCTGATGTGCTGCAAATGCTAGGACTTTCAACTTTACCTTCAACATGGAACACTCAAGAGTTAGGATGCAAAATACAGCTCAACTTGACATGGAAGAAACCAGAAGGTACTGTACATGTAAATACAAGTAGCCCTGTTATGCAAACTAAACCTCGTTCTCACAAGTCGTCAGCTAAACGTCTGCGTGATCAGAGGAGACTTGAACAGTATCTCCAGAAGAAAGATATTGAAAATCAAAGTAGCGCCAGTAATTCAACAGCCCAGGATGAAGATTTCATGGAGGATGTACATTCAACTGTGAGTAGTTTGTCAAACACAACAAAAAATAACTGTCCACTTCCAAACTCCCAGATACATATAACAAATCTTGTGAATGAGGAATCACCTGTGAGCAAGATATCATGTATGACAAGCCAGGTAGATTTTGGATATCCAAAATCACTTGTCTCAACTGAAGTTAGCAGTTTCGTGGACTACAGACCAGCAACAAACATTGAGGTTATTGATTCTACCAGCCAGACAAACACTGTTTCTGGTCACTCCATAGAAACACAGACAGAAACCATTCCGGAGAATCCCCACAACTCTAAATATGGCATTAAAGTACAGGACATACGCCCTCAAGAGTTTATGGCATTACGCTATGAAGATGGCCAAGAACAATACATGGTCAGGTGGATAATGAATTGCACTTGGGTTAACAGAGAAGACTTTGACGAACTGCTGAACATGATGTTGTTTTGTCATGGTCCACCTCCTTTTTGGAAGGGATATTTATAACATTAAGTGTACCGGTATCTCTGATTCATTACTTCTTCAAGTGCTTCACGTTATCTACATGGCAATTATTATTTGTCTATATCATCCTCATTGAATTGTGATGTATTTATTTGTATTGATTGTAAGCTTCATAATGTATCATAGGTTGATTAGATATACCAGACGTGAGGACACGTCTTACCAGAAAGGGAGGCAACTGTAACCAAGTGCCAGGTGACAAACTGAGATGTCTAAATCACTGAATTACATATAGCTGTTAAATATCATATATATTCTTTATTGTAGACTGACATCTTTTGTAAACTATTTCACTTGTGTGTTTAAGCTGCAACCTTGCCTATTTGAATCAGACATCTGTTGTTTACTGAACTGAACCCCTGGGTTGTCATATATGTATTTGGGAACAATGGTGCTGCCAAGTCACAGATATTGTCTGACAACTCAGCATGTAGAACTCGTTTAGGCCAGTCCAGTAATTATTGTATCTTTGATGTCCTACTGTTTAATTGAAATCATATCCTGTCATTTTAGCATAAAACCACTAGTTTGTGAATGTTAGTTAGTCTCAAATAAACAGAACACAGACATCACGCTATCACTAGGAGGACAGAAAATCGAGTTTAAGAATAGTGTCAAATACCTAGGTATGATATTCGACCGAAAACTCACTTGGAAAGAACACATTGACCAATTAATTATTCGGTGTAACAAAGACCTGAACCTTATGAGGTGCGTATCGGGTACCAACTGGGGGCCAATAAACTTAGCTTAATCAAATTATATCAAACACTCATCAGATCCAAAATAGACTATGGTTCAATCGCGTATCAATCAGCATGCAAGACCCATTTGAAAAGAATAGACAGCATTCAGTATTCGGCCTTAAAAATAGCCACCGGGGCGTTCAAAGGAACTCCTCTATGTAGTCTACAAATAGAAACTAATGAAAAACCCTTACATTTAAGACGAGAAGAACTGTCAATGAAATATGCAGGGAAAACAATAGCCAAGGGCGAAAACCACCCATGCCACAAAATTTTTGGCCTAAAAACCGAATACGAATTCCTAAAATCAAAATGGGAAAAAGACTCTGCACCACTCGGTTACACGATAGAACGATTATTCGAAGAACACGACATTCCAATCTCTTGTATCTCTGACACTGACAAGGTCAATAGACCACCATGGCAACTAATCACACCACACGTGGACACGAATATACATAGCTACATCACCAAACAGGACAACCCAGAGCATATAAGAGTCACTGCCCTCGAATATATTGACACACATTGGAAAAATCGCTTGAAAATATATACAGACGGCTCCAAAAACACAAGTCACAATACAGGTTCTGCATTCGTTATACCAGAACTTGATATTCACGAAGGTTTCAAACTACCAGACAATATGTCCGTATACACCACTGAATTAGTCGCCATAATCAAGGCCCTCGAATGGGTTCTCCAGAACCGACCGGTTTCCACTGTTATTCTTAGTGATTCCTTAAGCGGACTGGTATCTATAAAGAACTCCAAATCCGACAGCAGACCTGACCTCATACACGAAATAGAAATTTTATGCACACAAATACGAGACAATGACATTGACGCCATTTTAGCTTGGATTCCCGCCCACGTGGACGTTAGAGGAAATGAAGCAGCCGATAGGACAGCCAAAGACAGCCTCACCAAAACTGCACCTGACGTGCATATAGGACTAGGAACCAAAGAACTGAATTCCATCATTAGAACCAGAATAGATAGTAAATGGGAAAAAGAATGGAACGAAGAAAACCGAGGTAGATGGCTACATAGTATTCTAGATAAGGGGAAAAGACAGAGTTGCGGATTCCAGCTAGACAGCAAACGTGACGACCGCATCATCACAAGATTAAGACTTGGTAAAACAGGACTAAAATCTCACTTATCTAAGCTAATAAAAAACACATCACCACTATGCACTTCATGCAACAACGAAGAAGAAACGATAGAACATTTTATACTCAAATGCCCAAAACATGACCTCTATCGCCGAACACTGGAAAACGAACTCAAAAACTTAAATGTCCCTCTGTCGTTGGCTTCTATATTAAATCCTAAACCACCTCTTATAAACAAAGTATACTCCACCTTACTAGCTTACATCAAATCTACTGACTATCACTCTACCATTTAATACCATATGGTTACACCAATAAACCTAGGACCAAATTTGAATAAATGTAGCACGCTTAGAGTCAAAACTATTTCACAGGGGCGGAAATGAGGGTCAGTGATCAGAAATGACTGATCAAATTTGGACACTAACCAATCAAAATGCCATAGCAATAACATAGACAAATTCACTGATCAAATCAAAAGTTCCTAATAACGAGCTCCGACCAAATTGTGTTCCCTTATTTCCAACCCTCGTTAACGAATGTTAACCGACCGGTCTTCATGCAGGGGCAGTAGACTGGAGGTTATATCAAACATTCACAGTCGGCTTTAACTATAAAAAAATTTTTATTTATAATATTTAGTACCTAATTATTTCAAAATGCCATAGCAATAACATAGACAAATTCACTGATCAAATTAAAAGCTCCTAATAACGAGCTCCGACCAAATTGTGTTCCCTTATTTCCAACCCTCGTTAACGAATGTTAACCGTCCGGTCTTCATGCAGGGGCAGTAGACTGGAGGTTATATCAAACATTCACAATCGGCTTTAACTATAAAAATATTTTTATTTATAATATTTAGTACCTAATTATTTATTGCTATTGATCATGTGTGACTTAGATCACGATAGTGCCAGTCGATGGCAAAAAATAACACCAGAAAACAAGAAACTACAAACTCTTCTATTCTTTGTAATACAGGCACAGCACACTGAAGACCACAGACGAGTAAGACCAGCCATGAAACAGAACACCGATGACGACAAATATTATAAAACAACACCAAATGGAGATGAACATGCATGAAGATCATCATCGTCGGACAACAAGAACGACCAGGATACTCGACCCTGTACCACGCTGGACAGGCTACTCCACCGAACTGAGCAACCAGAATACCGAATCCTAAACCACACAGACACGCTACCCCATATATGACACCGAAATGACGCCTCAACACATATCATCCTTTGACTTTCACACAATATAGGACGTAGACCTGCCGTCCTGTGCCCCAATACACACTCCAAGCAATAGTTACAGGCACAGATTTCTGGAAGAATCGACCCTGTTCCCAAGGGCGTCGTTACGGAAGTCGATTCGAAAAATCCTGAAGACGCCCATGGTTCTCCCAGTTTTTTCTGGACGGCTTTGTGCGTACAAAGGGGTACCAAGACAAAGGAATCATCCACGCGATTAGACCTACAGTGAACTCATATTTACTAGTATAGCTTAACCCAAAAAACCCGAAAGAGACTTACGAACTTGTACATAGCGACTTTCATTTACTTCTATTTATATCTCCTGCTAATCTATCATTGTTATTTATTATTTATTCATTTATTTATTTATTTATTTATATATTTAGCGCTGGAAAAGATATTAAAAGAAAAAAAAGAAATGTACCGCGAAATCCAAATAAAACATTGAGTTGATGGGCCGCGAAATCCGAATGGGAAGCGGCCCTTAAACTACAATTTCAATCAAAATGTTAGTCAGTTTCTTTCACGTAATATAGGACGTAGACCTGCCGTTCTGTACCCCACTACACACTCCAAGCAATTGTTACAGGCACAGATTTCTGGAAGGACCCACCCTGTTCCCAAGGGCGTCGTTAGGGAAGTCGTCTCGAAGAATCCTGAAAACGCCCTGGTCCTCCCAGTGTTTTCTGGACGGCTTTGTGCGTACTATGGGGTACCGAGACAAAGGAATCATCCACGCGATTATAACAAATATTTTCCAGTATAAAAACCAATTACAGACTTAACGACTTGTACATAGCGACTCTTCTCTACTAGTATTTATATTTCCTCATTGTTATTGTTATTCATTATTTAATTATTTATTTTAATACCTAGCGCTGCAAAAGATCTCAAATTAACAAAGAAATGTACCGTGAAATTTAAATAAAACATTGAGTTGATGGGCCGCGAAATCCGTATGGGAAGCGGCCCTTAAACTACAATTTCAATCAATGTTAGTCAGTTTGGTATCCAGCTCGAGAAGAGACAACATTGATCTATGTTAAGTCTGGTACCCAGCTTTCCGGAAAGAAATTGTTAGACCTTTAATCTACATGTAATATTACACAGATTCTACAGAGTGGAAACCACATGTTATGAGAGGAAAACCTTTTAAGAATCTGTTATATTGTACATGATTGCACACCAGGATTTATCGGAATTATATGTTAAAGTTGGAACTGTCTTCTTGAAGTTGGAGTTACTTTCATTCTATACTTATTGAGTGTCACTAGGGTTAAATGCTAGCTCCCCCAAAACAACCCTTTGTGATAACCAGTCAGCCAACCTGGTTATAATATCTTCCCTCTCCCATACACAAGGAATAGTGAGCCCATATCAGGGAAAACAGCGAATGTGTGTGCCTGTTATTTCCCATCAACTCCCGAGCTAAGAACTTTAGACGTCATATGCTCCTTCGGTGTTTTCTTCCATCTGATCCCTGTATAGTCACCGGATGTGTGCAGTCCTACAAAAGTAAGTTCGTACTGATAATTTAGTTTAGTTTAGACATAGTATATGAATGCCATATGCATTCTAGATAGGGATAACGGATATCGGAGCTCTCATCGGCCCGGTATTTCCTAGTTTGACACTTTTGTCGCCAGGAGCCATAATCAAATTTTTTTTATTCTGTTCTGTAATTAATCAGGTTGTACAACCATTTTAGCATAGGTAGTTATAAATATCATAAATAAATATACATCATTGTAATCTTAGGTACATGTAGTTACACCATAATGTTGCTAATCAGTATATGTATGTGTGTATCAACATATCTATCAGAGATGTAAGCCATTCGAATGTTCCACATGCAGAGACCTCATTTATAAAGATAATAACGTTGCAAAATTGGCATTTTTGGTTTGACAACATAGCTCAAAATTAAAATATGAAGAGTTATGCTTACTGATAGCACATACATACACAGGTTTGATCTATAATTGGTTATATATTACATAATTTGAATTCTTTGTCTATCTCGTTGTCACATCCACACATTTTCCCTTTTATATGTCGAACTGTATGTCGTATATCCCATGTCCCATGTTATATGTCAATAATACAAATAAATTTTAACACAAGACACCATCTAAATTATTTTTCCTTCTTCTATTCTTTAGTCCCTCCTATTGCTATCTTTTTTATTAATTAATTTCCTTGATTTATAAATGACGCGCTGTATTATAAACAGCATATGACTGC
Organism: Hanleya hanleyi; assembly: GCA_036873755.1. Classification (NCBI taxonomy): domain Eukaryota; kingdom Metazoa; phylum Mollusca; class Polyplacophora; order Lepidopleurida; family Hanleyidae; genus Hanleya; species Hanleya hanleyi. The sequence goes on from JAVTVY010020111.1 coordinate 52,469, forward strand.
TAGACTAAGTTCCTTTATAGCGAGGAACCAGCCCATTGCCCCGTTGGAGGCCCGATGAGACAGTAATCGCGTCCAAGGGACATATCACAGGTTTTCATTTTTATAATTTAACATTCATACTTTTTGTTTAAATATGTCTGGTTGAGTAGCTAATATGGCCCCGGATTCGTAATGAATCCACCCGAAAGACAACCAGCGTTCATAGCGTTAATGTCTGTACACTTATGGTGTATCATTCACTTCCTGGCGTCCGTAAATTTAGAGTGTATCATTCACTTCCTGGCGTACATCATTCACATGCGGCAAATTTATCATATTTATGGCTCACAGGCACTACTGGTGGATTACTCAAGAATAGGCAAGATAACTATTTCACGCTATAAACAACTGTTGATGTAAATACCAACAATCTACAAGCTTGATTGTTAGTTGCACTAAAAAAGTTTATAGGACATTATTTTTTCTATAATTGATATTTTATTTGGTTTTCATTTGTCATACACATTGTACATAGCATATCTTTCGTACTAAACAATAACTGTACTAGCTGTACTTATAATTTGAAAGTCATGTTATACGACAGAACAAATACATCGTCATTACTCCCTGATTTATCTATATTAACAACAATATGTATAGGGGTCTAAATAGTAAATGTAGCATTGAACAATACTGGTTAAACATGCGCCATTCTCAATTCTTATGCTGTATACATTTGTGTACGCTAATTTTAAAGTGTTTTGAACACTTTTCAAACAAGGCCCCCCCCCCTGTTGGTTTTTTGCTTGTATCTCCGGAACGACAAAAAATAGAGAGCTGAAACTCCGTGACTTTTTCGATTATCATATTGGGGTCATTTTGAGCCTATTTGCATGACCCCCGAGCAAAGGATCATGGGTAAATTCAAAATGGCGGCCATGTGGGGGTACCAGAAAAGTGATGTTTTCGCCATATTTCTTCAAAAATTACGCAAAAAATCAGCATGTTGATTCAACGCGATTCTATGCATTTTTCTGAAACATATGTCTTAGCATCACCAAAAAACACCCCCAGATTTGTCCCCCCTCCCTCCCTTCCCACATTAACCCTTCCAGGCCTGGGGGAGGGGGGCCAAAATGCCCTTCTACCAAACTTTCTGCAATATCTCTGAAACGCCAAAAAATGGACAGCTGAAACATTCGTGACGTTATAGGGTATCGTATTGGGGTCATTTTGAGCCTATTTGCATAACCCCACGAGCAGAGGATCATGGGTAAATTCAAAATGGCGGCCATGTGGGGTACAAGAAAAAGTTATGCTTTCATCATATTTCTTCAAAAGTTTTGCTTTTATCTACGGAAAAGTGGGTAAAACTTATTTTATTTCATATCAGATTATTATTTACTAATTTATCATGCAGGTTTTGCGAAGAAAACACAAAAATAAAAAAAATCGACGATTTTGACCGAAAATCGTCCAAAAATGCTCTTTTTGAAAATGACGTCACAGTGACGTCATCATGGCGGCCATCTTGGATTTTTTTTACATTTTCTGGTAGAGCTTGACCCAAAGATATAGTGTGGTAAGTTTCAGCCCTCTAGCCTTAGCGATAGCGAAAATATATAGGGGGGCACTTTCCGCCCCCCCCCCCAGGCTGCGGTACACCCCAAATCGCTCAGGCCAGATAGGGTTAAACGACTTTCATTTTATATATACAAAATTTTAATTATGAAATACAATAATTGAGTGGCTTATTTCTGGGTTGTATAAGACCAAGATATAACTTTTTCCAGGGAGAATAGAATCGGAAAATCAATTTTCCAGTAAACTACACAAAGGGTTGATATGTTCACATTCCCAAAAGAGATGAATAAAACTGTCTCTGGAGCTTTGTTACAGAAAGTACATAATTACAAGCGTCTGGTTCATCATGCATAATTCAGCTGTCGTCCATTAAAGAATATCCGCCTCCATATAACAGCATTAGCTTGTGTCTAATTCCGCTTAACCCGCGGCTAGGGGCCGTATGAACCTATGTACTTCAAGATCCTCATGGTGCACAATCAAAGCGTGACTGAGATACATCATTCTTTAGATGACGACTTTACAACGAATATTTTGGATTAAGAATACTGATCAGCGATACGGATTTGATATTTTTGGAACATCATGATGTCTTGCCGGCATCATTGAAAACTGTTGACGGCTTCTCTCTTGTAGGAAACAAGCCTATGCTTATGTATACTATGACTGTCTTTTTGAATTTGGTGCTAATACTGTTATATGGAATATGGAATAGGTCTTTGGATTATGGACGCGGATATTCTCTAATGGACGACGGCTGAATTATGAATGACGGACCAGACGCTTGTAATTAGCACCAAATTCAAAAAAACAATCATAGTTTACATAAACATCTAGGCTAGTTCCCTGCTAGAGAGAAGTGGTCAACAGGTTTCATTGATGCCGGCAAGCCATCATGATGTTCCAAAAATATCAAATCCATATCGCTGATCAGTATTCTTAATCCATATGATATTCATTGTAAAGTCGTCATCTAGAGAATGACATATCTCAGTCATGCTTTGATTGTGACTGTTCAAATAAGCACCATGAGGATCTTCAAGTACATAGGTTCATACGGCCCCTGGTTAAGCGGAATTAGACAAAAGTTAGGAAACGTAATGCTATAGATCTTGCACGCTACGTTCGTATTTTGCTATCAGCATGTGATATGTATCGCCAAATTGAGAAACTTTGAGTGGAGGCGCTTGATGGTATAGTCCTGTTTTAGAACTTTCTGCAGCAATGTTTTGTGACCTTCATTAAAATTGTCATATTTAATACAGGATCTAGCCAATGCTACTAGGCGAGATATGTATACGCCATATGCAGGTCCCACTGGAATATTACTGTGCAGAAAGGAATAGTTTACGATATCGAAATTGTAATTATCTCTTTTGTCATAAGTTAGATACACCAGGACAAAGTTTGTGTGCAAATAAATTAGTAGTCAATATTCGGTTAATAATTCTTTATTGAAACCACTTATATTTCACATTCCTTTGATTTGTTACATTTTTATTCCATATCAGCCACTCTGATTAACTTTGTGGTTTTCCAAGAACTGTTTCCCATCTCAGATGAGCGTTTAATGTGGAAAATCGAGGGCTCAAGAGAGTTCTATAGTATATTTTACACCCTTTTTACACTTACTAACCGTGATATGAGTGGTGGTATTAACGGCATCATATATTGTTTCTGTAATGATCCAAATATCATGCTGTTTGCAGCTTTCCATACTGCCTGACATACTGACAAGTATTCCAGAAAAGTGGATGCGCATCTATGAATAGACTGAAAAGACTCATATGATAGAAATTTGCTGCTGTTATCTAAAATATCATTTTCCATCCCAATGGCCAAAATGTATAGCTTTATAATCAATTTTAATTTTTTCATTGTACCAAAATTTTTCATTGGAGAAAGTTCGACAATCTTTGTAATCTATTTTTATTTGAAATTCTGTCCAGGCTAAAAATGTGTCCCTCCAAAATACATTTTCCATCGTTGGTATGACAGTAGTTCCTAAAACTGCTGAGCCGACTCCTACTGGGTCATATATTATTTGGCATATACAATTTCAATACCCCACTTGAGACTGTCAGCTCGTGATCTCCTAATCCATGATATATTTTGTGCTTGGCTTCATATTTAACAATGGGAATATCTAAACCGCCATGTTCAAGTGGATTGATTTTTTTCTAGAAATTTTATCAGGTTTTGTGTTCCACACAATTTCAGAACACCATTTCTCAATTTCGTCTATAAGTGGTTCGGGTTGGTTTGGATGGCAGGAAAATAGATGGTTGAGTTTGGGCAACAGCCGACTTTTTAAAATGACATTTCTTTCTAATGGAGTCAATTCTCTTTTGGACCATATTTTTATAAGCATGACGATATCTTTTAATTTATGTTTGTAATTTTTATCAACCATTTCGGCTAGAATGTTTGCAAACACAAGATCTAATGGCTTAAAATCACCTTGTGTCCAGTCTAAATTCCATTTCGTACGAAACCTCGTATCGGAAGCTTTAGTTGAAGCAAGCTGCACAATTTTCGTTTTATCTATATTCATTTTCAGATCAGAAATGTTTGTAACATAATGTAATGTACATGTATCTAAGCAAGAATTTAACCTTTTAAGCGATCCATCCAAAACAATATTAGTGTCGTCAGCATACTGAGATAACAAATACTCTTCATCCCCAATATTTATGCCTGTTATGTTTTTGTTACCTCTTAACATTGCGGCTAGTATCTCAGGGCATACTACAAATATGTATGGCGATAGCGGGTCCCCTTGGCGAGAGCCGCGAAATATATGGAAAAACTGTGAAACAATATCATTTACAGTAACGCATGTTTGGGCATTTCTATAGAAAACTGCTATCTAGTTTTATGTATAGGTGGACCAAATTTAAAGAAATTTAGTGTTTTTTTCATGAATGACCAGTCTCCCGAATCAAAAGGTTTCTCGAAATTGATAAGCATAAGGATTCCTGGGAGTTGATATTCCTCAATGGGTTAGATTATATCAAATGTAAGTCTAGTATTTTCCCCAATAAATCTGCCGGATATGAATCTTTTATGAACTTCGTTTATTATTTTTGTTAAATAGATTTTCATTCTTTGGGCGATTGCCGCTGATGCTATTTTATAACAGAAACCGAGTAGAGATATCAGTCACCATTTTTAAGCAAGTGTTTTTTTGGTTTCCACTAATTTGGGAGGCATGTTATTACTCCTTATTTTGGGGAAATAGATAATTCGCCATTTTTATGAGCGTAATTTAGTGAGTTTAGTACATAATCACTTAGATCTATCCAGAAATATTTAAAGAATTCCGCAGTGTAGCCATCAGGTTCAGGACTCCTATCATTCTTCATGCTTTTAAGTGCACGCGATATTTCTTCTTTGGATAACTCTCCTTCCATAGATGCAGTTTGTAATTGGTCAAGTTTGCGAATCTCCTCTTCAATTAGGGTATTAATGTCAACAGAGCTTGTTTGTTTCTTAGAATATGTTTTTTTTATAAAAGGATTTGGTTTCCTCAAGAATTTAGTCAGTTTCTGTTATTATTTCATTTTTAGCGTTTTCGATTCTCATTATTGACTTCTACATGTACGACATATACAGCACCATAATGAAAGATGACATGAGGTGCTGTGGTTAAACATTCGCTTACCTGCATCCTCAGTTCTAATAATCTAATTATTTCGTATAGGCGCACTATCAGCATTTAGAAGATCTGTATTGGACGAACACCGAATTTACTTTTGAACACAGCGAAATGAGAAATCGGGATCATATTCCTTTCTTGCTAGGTAACTGTGATTTTAGTAACTGCCCTGTATCTTAATATCGGATCGGAACGTCACGAAACTTCCCCAGGTTAATCATAGAAAAAATTTATGTTCGCATCCGAGGTCGATCACTGCAGCACGATTGGATGGATTACCCACTCAGGGAAATAGGGAAGAAAGCGGGAGTGCTAAAGTTAGGTCAATATTATATGGCTACAGTCGTTTATTAGTAAAAGTGACATCAAAGCGTGACGGAGATACATCTTTCTCTAGATGACGACTTTACAACGAATATCATATGGATTAAAAATAGTGATAAGCGATATGGATTTGATATTTTTGGAACATCATGAATTCTTGCCGGCATCATTGAAAACTGTTGACCGCTTCTCTCTTGCAGGAAACTAGCCTATGTGTAGTATGATTATCTTTTTGAATTTGGTGCTGGTGCTGTTATCTGGAATATGGAAAAGGTCTTTGGATTATGGACGCGGATATTCTTTAATGGACGTCGGCTGAATGACAGGCCAGAGGCTTGTAATCAGATTTTAATCAATATAGAGTATATTACATTCAATAAACATCTTATCGATGCAGATTGCTGAACCAATTAGTTTCCTGTAAGACATGTTACATAAGAACATTATACTTGAATCGTCGCTATATAGCTGAAATATTGCTGAATGCGACGTTAAACCTTAATTCTCTCTCTCTCTCTCTCTCTCCATTATACTTGAATAGGGAAGTGAATTTCCCTAGGTGATGAACCTCTTACATACGGGTGTTCTTCCTGGAGCGCGCATGTTCGTATTTACTCATTTACATGTTTTAAACATGCTGGTAAGCCTGTACATGTTTTATGCTAGTAAGCCTAGAGTATTGCATGGAAGGTAACACCTTTAACATCTTTTGTCCGATTTGTCCGAAGTGCAAACTTTCTTAATATCGATAAGAGCCTGTTCTTTCTTATCTAACGTTTTGCACAAAGAGAAGATATTCTATGAGAAATTCTTGGTATCTGACAAACAATGATTTAAAGTATGTTAAATAGTAAACTTACCTTACTGTGGAAGACATATATAAAAGCATGCTAGTGCGTTTGTCAACAAGATAATATATCCAACTACGCCAGTAGAATATCCTAGTTGAATGCGCCAATGTGAATCTATACGAAAAAATGAGACAAAATCAGAAAAATCCATTCAGAATTTTTGGATGTTAGAGAAGAAATGGTGATAACAATTTCATAATAATAATTCATTTCATAACCTTCGTCGACTCATATGAAATACGAGACCGGGAATACTTTCGCATGGGAATTTGTTCTGGTAGATCAGATGCCAAACATCGCAAATCTATGAAAGTTTCCTTCCCCGAAATGAGAGAGAGGGAATCATAGTTTGAATTCATGTATCTTAGTGGTCTGACAGGAGGGACAAAATGAGGCCATGATTCCGTGATTGGATATCTCGATTATTGGCGAAGATGATATAAAATTTGAAATTCATATTTTGTTATTAGCAAGATGTACAAGCCACCTCCCGCAAGTCTTTAACAGTAATCGATCAAATAATGCAAACATGATATATTGTCATGGATAACTCCCGAGAGTCGAGAAATAGATATGACCTCATTGAGATTCCCAAGTTACGTAGCAATAAGACTTTGGATACCTTATCAATTATTGCTAAAAGGAATTCGGATTCACAAATATCTCACCAAGACGATTGATACATTCGTGATAATTTTGATAATTCGATAAATATGTTTAATTATTTGAATTTAAATGGATGAAAAAAATGAACCTGGAAATTTCTTCACTGATAATATCTAACTTCGTATCAGGATATTTGAACTTCCAGATTCTCACAATCTGAACAGCATGCCTCATTTTTTGTCCTGGAATTGATTTTTTGATACGTAAAGGTTCAACAATTCTAAGAAATCCGAAAAACGCCATCGCAATTGGTAGCTAGCAATCTAGAGAAAGGTCTACGATTTTATACTTCTGAGAATGTTACATATATCGCATCTTATATTGAATAATAAACTAAAATGGGCTTAACTCTTGGTAACTAGGTAACCTTGAAACAAGAGCCGAGCTCACGTATACCACACTGAAATCGACAATAGCCAAACAAGAAAACAGTAGTTTTCCTTCAAATAGATTCCTTTCAGGCGAGAAAATTTTTCATGAAGGAAAAAACATGTGATGAAATTGTTCTTGAGTAAATAAACAGGTATAAAGTTCATAAAGGACCCCTCTCCCTGTTAAATTAGTAAATGTATGGTTTTTATTTCACAACAGTTTCTTACACGTATCAAACATCGGAGACATCTTCACAGGACAAATGCCATATACATGTAGGGGAGACAACTCTGAATATTCCAACCTAACATATAGTCAGCCAAACTTGATTCAGTTCTGGGGGACTGTGACCTTGACCTTTGACAAATTGATCTCAGAATGAACACTGCACTTCTTTGCCATGTGAGTAAGGTATACTCAAAATTTGGTATCAATCCCTACCTTGAAACTAGAGATATCGCACGGACAACAAATGTTAATGGATGAATAGACGGATAGAGGGAGAGAACTCACCATCACATTACACGACCTCGTCTTCGACAGGCATACGAAAATGTTAATTTTAATGATTTCTTGATTTTGGGTCGCAGTGACCATGACCTTTGACACACATCTTGGTATGTAACACATCGTGCACCTCTAATGTATCTACTGACACAAAAAAAAAGTTATTTTGAATGATTTCCTGATTTCGAGGTCACAGTGACTTTGACCCAACACTTTCATGATTTTGAGGTAACAGTGACCTTGACCTACATTTTGGTACCTGACACATCATGTGCCCGTAATGTATCTACTGACACAAAAATGAATTTTTGAAGATTTCTTAATTCTGGGGTCACAGTGACCTTGATTATTGACCTTGATCCAAACTTTGGTACATGACAATTCGTCTCCCCTTAATATATCAGTGGACATAAAAAATCATGATTTTTACAATTTCATGATTTTGGAGCTACAGTAACCTTGACATTTGATCTTGACCTACATTTTGGTACGTGAAACATCGTGTCCCCCTAGTGAATCTATCGACACAAAAAGAAGTTATTTTAATAATTTTCTGATTTTGAGCTGACAGTGACCTTGACCTAATTTTTGGTATGCATCACTTCATTTCCTCCTTTTGAATTCACTCAAATTTTTTTTTAAATCATTTCCTAATTTTGTGGTCAAACTGACCTTTGACCTCTGACCTCCACCTACATTTGGTATGCAACACATCGTTCCCCCCTAGGAAATCTACTCACCAAAAATTTGAACTGTAGATAAAAAACTGTCAATGATCAATGATTTCCTGATTTTTAGGCCACAGTGACCTTTGACCTCTGACATCGATCTCAATGTCAGTACGCGACACATCGTCTCCACCTAGTGTATCCACAAGCAAAAATTGCAACTGTGGGTAGAAAACGTTCACAGATATAGACCAGACACGAACACTTCAGTGATTTCCTGTTTTCGGGCTAGTGACCTTTGACCTCTAACCTGGAGCTTCATTTTGGTACGCGACACATCATCTCCCCATAGGGTATCCACTCACAAAATTGGAACTGTAGAGAGAAAACTGTCCCAGATAAAGACCGGACACGAGGGACGGACAGACGGACGGAAACCGCCATCACATAATACGTCCGCCTTTTTGGCGGGCGTATAAAAATGAGGCACGCTTTTTCGTTTCGAATGCTATGGAAACGTTTCCAATTATGATTCGACAGTGAATCGTTTATTTCGTCAAATTTCTTCGATATCGCGATTTTCCAAGGCGCGAAGGAATGTTTCTTTTCTCTTCAAAATTAAACTTTGATCACGTTCGCCTATGCGAATCATTTTTTCCTGTTAGCAATCGTTGATCAATCGAGATAATTTTGTCGAATAAAAAGTGATATCGCGACTCCATGATTCTTTAATGGAGAAAAAAATAACAATTAAAAAAAAAACATTACAAAACGATTCGTGATTTTAACCCAAAATAGTGCAGCAAGGTTCAGCCTGAATGACCGGCATACAGATTCGAGTTGCCACAAAGAATTAATGAGTCATTTAATGGAAATCCCTTCCTTATATATATACTACCATGACTACTATAATAATATATACTATACATATTTATATACAATATTTTTCACGTTAAATTTATACCATAATTATTCTAATAATGCAATCAAATATCAACTCAAGTTCTGACATATAGGGTAATACGAAGCTGTGCATCTGACATGTCTGAAAACCCATCGGCTCAGCGCGCTAGCCATTCACAATGTAATCAATTTGAACTATACTACTTTGAAGACGTCAGAAACACCAAGCAGTCAAGTGATAAATGCACAGATTTATCAAAAATTTTGCTATTAGAAATGGTTCCGTGCAATCAGAGAAACCGGCATTACTTGTCTCTAGAGAAACCGGCATTACTTGTCTCTAGAGAAACCGGCATTACTTGACTCTTGATGTATCAATGATGTATCCCAAGTATTATCATATCTCAGAGAAGCATGTAGACTTTTGATTGGCTGACAGACCTCATGTGTGATGCTGTATTGTCAACTTGCTGGTCGAATATATATCGTATACCCCCGTTGCCAAGGGCAACGAACAGGTGTTCACTAGATTCCATCGTCTGCTAAACACAATGGCTGAATCAAGCAAACGTTTCGCGTCTCACACGGACGATGAAGTTGTTAAAAAGCGAGCTAATATTAATCCCAGCAACACAAAAAAATCGAACAAAGCGTCCGCCAGAACTTTGAAGTATTACCTGAAAGAGAAGGGACAGAGTGAAGAATTCGAAGGATTCTCGGCCGAGTGGTTGGCAGAGGTACTCAGTCATTTTTATTTGGATGCCCGAAAACAAGACGGAGAATTGTACAAAACATCCACTCTCGAAAACTTTCGACATTCTCTGAATCGTTACCTGAAGGCCCCACCGTATTTGAAAACTTTTGATTTGATTAGAAATTCGGAGTTTCAAGTGCTTCAAGCCAACGAGTGCTTGAGCCCGGAAACGAGTCCGATCGTTGTAAACTCTACAAGTCTGTTCTCATGTCCCCAAATCCCCAACTGGGCTTGCAAATAAAGTTCAGTTCGATGTACGTCTGTTCTTCTTTAGAAGAGGAGTGGAGAATATGGAAAAGATGACAAAAAACACATTCATCATCAAGCGGGACCCGAAAACTGGGCAGAGGTATGTGAAAAAAAAAGGAGGATGAACTCACAAAAAATCGCCGGGCCCAGCAAAAAGAGGGTGTTACCGGATTCATGCCTGAAGAAGAAGGTTCCCCGTTCTGTCCTGTTGCTTCATTCGAAAGTTATATCTCCAAATTCCATCCGAAATGTGATCGCTTGTGGCAGTACCCGGTTGATAGTTTCCTCGACGACGATAAAGTTTGGTATTATAACAAACCTATTGGGAAACACCGCTTGGCAGCCTTCATGACCAACCTGGGCACTCGTCTGAAACTTTCTGAACCATACACTAACCACAGTATACGAGCAACCGGCATCACCATCCTTGGTAGAAACAACTATTCAGCATCTCAAATAATGGCTGTCACAGGTCACAGATCTGTCTCGTCGCTGTCGGTTTACCAGCGAGTAAGTGATGGCGAGAAACTGCAAATGGGCCACACGGTTGCGTCAGTAGCCTTTCCTGACACGATGGGTTCAACCCGAAAGACGAATACCGGTACGCATACACTTCCAGTAAATGTTCTTGTCAAACCCCATCCTGCAGAAACTGTGACATCATCTTCTCAGTACCCTGCACCCACGTCAAATGATGCCACGTCGGCCGTGTTACACACCCAGGATGTACGAGCAGAAGGCCATGCCGACGACTTTGATTTTGATCTTAATCAGCTGTTTTGTGAATTCGACAGCACCGCTGTCCCGCCCACATCGTGTGACATTCCCACAGCTATCCTGGTCGCCGCAAATCCCTCAGCGCCAATGTTCAATAACTGCACAATAAATGCAATCAACATGATCGTGCGAAAATGAAGCAAATACCTATACTTCTGCCAAATTGTGCAGGACAGTTTGATTTTTCCGATTTTTCTCTCGAACTGTAAATTTAAGTCAGTTCATGTTGGTCCTTCTCCTGTGTGATGTTATGGAAACATCACACAAGTGACACTGTCGAGTGACACGGTGTTGAATTATAGACAGAATGGAAATGTAACAGTTCACACGTGTATTTGAAACTTACATATCCACGCAACAGATGTGAATCCGGAACGGGTCTTTCGATGTATTTATTAACAAAAGGTATATAATCTAGATATTATACTCGTCGATGGCTATTAAATATTAAATATGAAATTGAGATTAAGCTTAATGTTCCAGTATTTTATACGTTTCTGATTTTCAGAATAGAACATAAGAGATGAAGCTGAATTTGAAGTTAGATTGTTCATTCTTTATCACCGAAGCCCACCGGTATTTCACACGGAAACCGGGTTCATTGTTCACGGATTACAGTATATGTTATCGTTATCTTTGCTCCTCCCTTAGTACGTTTAAAAGATGAGGATTGTAAAAATGATACATTTGTCTTTGTGTTCATTTTTTCCGGTGCATGCTGTGGATCGTTCTGAAACCAGTGCAAGTCCGATCGAAGTCCGTTCCATTATGTCGGCCTTGACGTCCAAAGTGATTCTTAATGCTCTGAGATATGATAAATTCGTTATACATCGCCCTTCCGGGGTAATACGGGATTCGATTTGGTTTCTCTCGCCATATTTTTCCTCGGCTGCGCCTCGGAAAAATATGGCGAGAGAAACCAAATCTCATCCCGTATTACCCCGGAAGGGCGATGTATAACTAATAGTGTACCTCATACTGTTACATCAAGTTAGGAGGTTGCAAACACTGACGAAGGAAAAATACTCTCAAGCCAAGGCAGGTCACATCCTTCTTCCTTGCCTTTAGGATGGCTAAATATAGAAGCCGTTTTCATACCATGCAGCTTCCAATGCCTCTAACCTTAAAGAGGGGCAGTTATTCAGTGAAGATCAGTCTCTGTCCGGGCTAACATGAGCGGTATTATCATCATCTTCAGATATTGAATACTCGTGTTCCACTATTCGCCTGACAAAACGCATTATGATTATTCTTCTTTTAACGGGATATTCAATGTCACACCTTATTCTTTTTCAATATTCAACTTATTTCTGATTTTAGGATTATTTACTGGATATGCTTGGGAGAGATAGAGAATGTGTAGCTAAGATTCATAGCGTCTCCCTTCCCTCAACGCTATGCCGACGACAAATACATTCCCCTGGTGGTAACTCGAACATCTCCATGGCGCACTTATTAATACCTTTGCGCCCTATTGGACCTTCATTAACTTGAGAAAATGGGCCACCATGAATAAAAATACCATAATCGATGTTGTGATCATCACCCCCTGTATACACGGGATCTATTATGACGGAAATGCCCATCTTCTTGACCCTCGATTTCAGGTGATTTTGAGGCTCCATAGGGATAATTTTAACGTCTGTAATTAATATATGACCGACGAAGGGCCATTTAGTCTGCCATTTCTGTATTTTTATTCATGGCGGCCCATTTTCTCAAGTTAATGAAGGTTCAATAGGGCGCAAAGGTAATAATAAGTGCGCCATGGAGATGTTCGAGTTACCACCAGGGAAATGTATTTGTCGTCGGCATAGCGTTGAGGGAAGGGAGACGCTATGAATCTTAGCTACTCCCTTCCCTCAACGCTATGCCGACGACAAATACATTTCCCTGTTGGTAACTCGAACATCTCCATGGCGCACTTATTATTACCTTTGTGCCCTATTGGACCTTCATTAACTTGAGAAATTGAGCCGCCGTGAATAAAAATACCATAATCGATGTTGTGATCTTCATCCCCTGTATACTCGGTGTCTATTATGACGGAAATGCCCATCTTCTTGACCCTCGATTTCAGGTGATTTTGAGGCTCTATAGGGATAATTTTTACGTCTGATATTAATATATGACCGACGAAGGGCCATTTATATTAGTCTGCCATTTCTGTATTTTTATTCATGGCGGCCCATTTTCTCAAGTTAATGAAGTTCCAATAGGGCGCAAGGATAATAACAAGTGCGCCATGGAGATGTCCGAGTTACCAACAGAGAAATGTATTTGTCGTCGGCATAGTATTGAGGGAAGGGAGACGCTATGAATCTTAGCTAGAGAATGTGGTGGAATATTTCATTATTAGGATATCCTATAAAGGAAAGGGAGGAAACAAAATTTCAGAAAATGAGAGATACTCCAATAAAACGTATACCAATAATCATCGCTAAGTCGGGGACATTTTGTCATTAAAACGCAAACAACTGACCGGTGTTACCGAATGTCATTCAACTTGTACATAGTTAGACTTCTCACCCCCAAAGTGGTCCAAATCAACATCAGGAAGTATAGTTTGAAGCCTTATCTCCAATTTGAAATACCAAATCCAGAATTGCTGAAAAAAATCACAGCTTATAATATCCACAAAGCTCTGCTCTCATGTAGGTCAAGGGCTCCGACCCGGAAGTGACTAACTCCGGTTCGATGCTAAATGTCGGTTGAATATATTGATATATATGCGCATTGGGTTATGAATTTTCAATACATTGCAATTAATTTTCAATACATTACAATTAATTTTCAATACGTTGCAATAATTTTCAATACATTGAAATTTGGGGCTTAAGATTGGTTGATTTTCAATGTATTGAAATTAGAAATTCCATGTGTTCAACGCGATGAAGTTTGGCAGGGATGGCCAAACACAGAGTACCAGTTCTGCAGATACACGAAGTTCGCGCTAAACATATCGGCGCATGTGCATATACCTGATTGCATGACCTTGCTTTTAACAAAATATAATTGATATTCTATTTTCCTGTCTCACTCTTTGATTTATTATCTACAACTATTCATTTTTTTCAGTTATATTGATTCATATATTTGTGAAGTCAGCATGACATCGCTTGAATATGAACAGTTTTATAACACAATGGAACCTGATCGTTATATAACACTCTCACTGCATCTCCATCGTAATTGCCAAGTCATGACGACGTAGCAAAAATAGACGCACTTGCCTAATTGAACTGCAAACACGCGAAATAGAAATTACTCTCCCGTTTTGTTTGCATTGTAAAAGTAAACATTACTCCTACATAAGTTGGTGTGTGTTCAATAAAGTATATCGTTTAGACAAGAAGTATGTCATTATATCACAGACTACTTGCCGCTTGGTGATATCACCACATAGCTGACTACGTGGGAATTTATATTGAATTGCTACTTATAATGCTTAACAGTATGGTGCGAAAAGACGAGTTTTCAATTAACCGACATAAAACGTAGCAGAGCACATCTCCGCAGCCGCTAACCAAGGTAGCTACATGGTAACTTAAGGGGGTTTCACCAATCTTCTCTAGTTAAGACAGCTACATCTTAAACTTAGGTTCAGCTCATCTTCTCTAGCCAAGATATCTATATGGTTAACTTACGGAGGTTTAACAATTCTTCTCTGATCTGAGCAGCTTCATCGTAAATAATTTAGCTCCTCAGCTCTGACCCAAGCAGCCACATAGTAACGTTTATCCAGTCTTCCCCAGCCAGGACAGCTTCATCGTAAATTTTTACCTTACCTGGTCTGAACTGGACTTTTGTGTGACCTGTCCAGGCCCGGAGGTGAGGGGGGGGGGGGGGAAGAACATGTTGGCTCCCCACTAAATATATTTCTTACCACTTGTTACCGCTGAAACTTACCGCTGAAACTTACCAGACTATATCCTTAGGCCAATCGCTACCAATTTCAGTAAACTCAGATATAATATCACGGAATATTATATCTGACTTCAGCGCTATATAAATCCCGTGCGAATTTGAAACTACATTTGTTGGCCAATCAGGTGGCTAGCTTGGTGAAACAAATACAACATCACACCCACAGTAATTAAACACGGTAGCACGTTCACTAATATTGAAACATTACCGGGAAACAGAATCCAAATTTGGCATCATTTCCAGCCAGTGTGCGTGGTAAACCGTAAAGATCAAAGAGTTTTCTCCCGCCGATAAGTCTGGCTTTGTTTGGGTGTAGAAAATATCAAAATATTGTGCCGTACGAAGATGTTAATCTCTGTGAACTAAACGTAATAATTGTCAAAGAGAAAAGGCAGAAATTGTCGTGATTGGCTTATTATGGGATCTCGTAGAATATCGGCGAACATTTCACACGAAGTTTTCTTAGCGTTACGTCTAGATGGTATTCTTCTGATTTACCATCTTGGTTTACCTAGATTGAATCTCTATCAGAACATGTAAAAACAAATACAAGGTAGCCTCTATGATGACGTCACAGGGACGTCATTTTCAAAAAAGTTGATTTTTGGTTGATTTTTATGTCATATTTTTTTATTTCTTCATTTACGTGTTTTCTTCGCAGAAAGTCAGGAATTTCAAAGAAAAATGACAAAGCATCACTTTTCTTTTACTCCACGTGGCCGCCATTTTGAATTTACCTATGATTCTCTGCTCGAGGGTTATGCAGATAGTCTCAACATGCAAATAGGCTCAACATTATCCTAATATGATAAACTGCAAAGTCACGAGTCTTTTTTAGTCATTTTGGAGATAGAGTAGAAAGTTTGGTGTAAGAGGGCCACAATGCCCCCATCCCCCCTCCCCGGTCAAGCCTGGTAAGATCAACGAAAATAGATACATGGTAACTTACAGAGGTACAACCATTCTTCTCTGTAGTCAGGACAGCTGCATCGTAACCTTAGGTTTAGCTCACATTCTCTAGCCAAGGCAGCTTTATGGGGGTTAACCATTGTTCTATAGCCAAGACTGCTTTATGTTTAACTTAGTGAGGTTAAAGAATATTATATAAACACAACAAAATTGGGAAAATCCCAGCTAAATACCAGAGCCCTATTACGTTTTTTAAACAGGGATTATAAGACGGGAAAATATGCAGCAACTTCAGAGAGCAGACTAGAACAATTCACTGAAAAACGGATATTGTTTCACCGCTTGTTCAATAATATGCAGATGTATGTAACAGAATGAATGTAGCAAAGTAGACCAAAGATGGAGTTCGCCATGACTTGACCCTACCAGGCCTGGTGGGAGTGGGAGGAGGGAGGGGGGAGCAAAATGGCTCCCCTACCACACTTTCTGCGCTATCTTCGGAACGACAAACAATTGAGAGCTAACACTCCGTGATTTTACAGTTTATCATATTGAAGTCATTTTGAGCCTATTTGCATTACCCCCCAGGTAGAGGATCATGGGTAAATTCAGGATGGCGTCCACCTGGGGTACCAGAAAAATGAGGTTTTCGTCATTTTTCTTCAAAATTGCTGCTTTTCCGCGATGAAAAGTGAGCAAAAAGTATTTTATTTCACATCACATTAATATTTACTAATTTATCACGCCGTTTTTGTGGAGAAATTGCCTAAATGAAAAAGTCGAAAAATCTAACCGAAAAATCGACCAAAAAATGCTTGACCCAAAGGTATAGTGTGGTAAGTTTCAGCCCCCTAGCTCAAGGATTGAGAAAAATAATTAGCGGGGCCGAAATGGCCCCTTCGCAGGCCTGAACAGATCACAAAAAGCCCAGGCCAGATAGGGTTAATATATGTGATTCAAAGAATGTATTTGACGAATTTGCCTTTTCTACGTCAGAGGAATTGACTATGTTAACTTTTAACATCGCATGAAAAGGGAACCAATCCACACGCGCTTTTGGTTTGCTCTAATTATCCATGGTCATTCAGTTTAATACCGACCTTGATTTGTGAGGGGTAAATAGTCCACAAACTACGGTTATTGCCTCGCTCCGCCGATTTTGAATGAATCCTCGAATTGTATAGAACAGCTATCTCCTTTATACCTACGCCAGGCAGCTGTTCCTTTGTCCACCAACCCTCGAGACGCGTCATCCTTTGTTCTTTTATATAGTCGGATGTGTCTAAAAATCCTCATTAGATACCATATCAATGCCAAAGCCTATATAGCAAGAAGAAATGTGATAATGTCGTCATCAGACCGGAAGTGAGTTCAGGAGGAAAAGGAGAATGTGCATTATATCAGCTATAACTAATATAACATAACTGATACAGACATTCATTATTCAGCAGCCGTCCACAAAGAATTTTCGTTGTTCATGTTCTCTCCGTCATAATTGTGGTATTTTCGCTGCCGAGAATGGGTGTATGCAACAAAGAATCTTTAAATTGACCCAATGGTGACCGATAAATATCCCGTTTCAGATATTCAGGATTGTTTCTTAATCAGTTTCGCAGGGACCACCATGCGCGCCATACGTGTAAACAAGTTTGGAGATCCAGATGTGATGAAGCTGGAGTCAAAAGTACCCATACCACAGCCCAAGGAGAACCAGGTATATATATATATATATATATTTCGTTTTACAATCTTCTGTGACGCCCAAATGTACATTCGAATGGGACAGCATTTGTTCTTGCTCTTGCAGATGGAATCGTGAGAAATGCTAGAGGAAAAATCTTATGTCCAAATTTTGATAGTTTTCGTGACATCGCAAGATCAGTTGCAACTAAAATGTATACATCAATTCTTACGAGCAATCATTTCCATAGAATTCTAGATACACGTTAGTAGTATAGCTACGGTGTCCGTCACGTAAAGTGCCTCACTGCGCATGCGCGATGACGTCATTTGTGGGCGGTGCGCATGCGTGAAGCGTTGTGAAGGGGGCGTGGCCTCGTTGTCAAGGGGGCGTGTCCACTGAGTGCACTTGCACTGAAGGTGTGATTCAAGATGGCGGCTTGTTTTTTCTAGGTTAGGGGTGGTCGGTTTCAAGATGGCGGCCCATTGCACTTGTTTCGGTCCTCATTTGCATATTTTCAAGATGGCGGCTTGTTTTTTCTAGGTTAGGGGTGGTCGTATTCAAGATGGCGGCCAATTGCACTTGTTTGACCCTTCATTTGCATATTTTCAAGATGGCGGCCTGTTTTTTCTAGGTTAGGGGTGGTCGGATTCAAGATGGCGGCCTGTTTTTGTAGGTGCGTACACTTGCACTTGTTTCGCGCCTCATTTGCATATTTTCAAGATGGCGGCCTGTTTTTTCTAGGTTAGGGGTGGTCGGATTCAAGATGGCGGCCAATTGCACTTGTTTCACCCTTCATTTGCATATTTTCAAGATGGCGGCCTGTTTTTTCTAGGTTAGGGGTGGTCGGATTCAAGATGGCGGCCTGTTTTTGTAGGGCGGTCAATTGCACTTGTTTCGCTCGTCCTCATTTGCACATTTTCAAGATGGCGGCCTGTTTTTTCTAGGTTAGGGGTGGTCGGCTTCAAGATGGCGGCCAATTGCACTTGTTTGACCCTTCATTTGCATATTTTCAAGATGGCGGCCTGTTTTTTCTAGGTTAGGGGTGGTTGGATTCAAGATGGCGGCTTGTTTTTGTAGGTGCGGTCAATTGCACTTGTTTCACCCTTCATTTGCATATTTTCAAGATGGCGGCCTGTTTTTTCTAGGTTAGGGGTGGTCGGATTCAAGATGGCGGCCTGTTTTTTTTTGTAGGTCAAGGTCAATTGCACTTGTTTCGCTCGTCCTCATTTGCATATTTTCAAGATGGCGGCTTGTTTTTTCTAGGTTAGGGGTGGTCGGATTCAAGATGGCGGTCAATTGCACTTGTTTGACATGAGATGAGACTTATACAATTTTCGGAACTTTTTTTCCTTTTTTAATAGTCAAATAGCTCCAAAAACGTCTATTTCCATTCTTGCGCATGCGCAGAATGGTGATAGTTCAACCCACACCAGTCCATCAGATGGCCCTTCATCTCACCTTCACATTGATACCTCACTCGGCTCCATCGGACCACTAGGGGCGCCCCTAACATCAAAAAGGTTATTTTGCAGTTCGATAGCAAAACCTGGTGTGCGAGGATTATTTTTATTTTGCAGGTAGTGGGTCGAGTGAGGTGTCAAATTGAAGCTGACGTGAAATGTTTCAGATTGATACCTCACTCGCCCCCATTGGGCCACTAGGGGCGCCTCTAACTCCAAAAAAAGGTGTTTGAAGATTACGCATGCGCAGAATGCTGATAGTTCAACCCACACCCAGTCTATCAGATGCGCCTTCACGTTACCTTCAATTTGATACCTCATTCGACCCGATTGCACCATTAGGGACGCCTCTAACCTCAAACAGGCTATTTTTGAACATTGATATTTTTCATATTATCTTTGCGCATGCGCAGAATTCCCCTAATTCAAGCCCACACCCAGTCTATCAGATGCTCCTTCACGTTACCTTCAATTTAATACCTCACTCGACCCGATTGGACCACTAGGGACGCCTCTAACGCCAAAAAGGTTATTTTGCACATCGATATCAACATCTCGTGTACGAAGTTTGTTTTTTTTATTTTTTTATTTTGGCGGTAGTGGATCGAGTGAGGTATCCAATTGAAGCTGACGTGAAATGCTTCACAATGATACCGGACTCGACCCGATTGGTCCACTAGGGGCACCTCTAAAGGTATTTTGAAGATTGATGTTGATTGATGTTGATATTGATGTTTGGCGTTAGGGCAGCCCCTAGTAGTCCAATCGGATCGAGTGAGGTATCAATGTGAAGCATTTCACGTCAGCTTCAATATGATACCTCACTCGACCCGCTACCTCAAAAAAAATTTTTTGACTTTGTGTACGAAATTTTTTTTGAAAATTTTTTGAAAATTTTTTTATTTTTTTTTTTTTGGGGGAAAAAAGCATGATTGGAGCTAATGTTAAGTTGGTGTGCTAATGAAAGAAGTTTCTCTTTCGGAAAGATGGATTGGCCCTGAAAAGGGCCTTTGATAGTGTGATACGACACACTTTAAGCGCGGAATATTCGCCTCACGCTTCCTACATGTTTTCGACAAATGGGACATCTTATCTTGAAATGTACCTCTCCGGCGTCAACGCATCGGCATTGGGCTCCTTCACATGTGAGTTGGATCCAGCAATCCTTGCACATACACAGATGTCCACAGGGTAGAACCGCGTATAAGCTTTCTTCATTCGAGCAGATGCTACATTGTTTGATTTTTTCTTCATGATGTCGTAGTTTCTTTTGTCTGGTAATTTCCTCTTCCAAGCCCGCCATTGTGGTTTCCATTCCCAACATCGCTCCCCTCGTGTCGATAATTTGTTCGTTGAGGCGTGATATTTCATCTGTGTGTCGGCATCGTGCTCTTGTTTCAGTGTCTGCAGTCGAAGTGGTGGTTGATGGAGGTCTAGTAGTTAACCATACACTGGCTAGTTCTCTATCACGGGTGTCGTCCTGGTTATCTTCTTGTTGTATGTCCTCCTCCATTCTGTTGTTGTTGTCTTGTTCACTTTCCCCGAGTTCTTCTTCTGTACTTGTTAACCTCGTTACATCTTCAAGAACGCGTTGAAAACTGGAGACAATAGCCATTCTGCCATCTTCTTCCCGGGTAATTATCTCGCTATGTTCTTCTTCTGTACCCCTATTCCTTGGATCTCTAGGTTGATGGGTAAATAAGGCTCGTCGTCTTAAACTCATGATGTGTAGTTGTTAATAAAATGTGTGAACATACACGTTATTTATACTCGGCTGTGTGTGTGTGTGTGTTTCAAGATGGTGGCTTGTTTTTTGTATGTTAGGGGTAGTCGGTTTTCAAGATGGTGGTCAAGGTCAATTCTACTTTCCCGATCCCCAGCCCTCATTTGCATATGTTCTTTTCAAGATCCCCAGCATGTGACTTTCCCGATGCCCAGCCCTCATTTGCATATGTGTTTCAAGATCCCCAGCCTGTCACTTTCCCGATGCCCAGCCCTCATTTGCATATGTGTTTCAAGATCCCCAGCCTGTCACTTTCCCCATGCCCAGCCCTCATTTGCATATGTGTTTCAAGATCCCCAGCCTGTCACTTTCCCGATGCCCAGCCCTCATTTGCATATGTGTTTCAAGATCCCCAGCCTGTCACTTTCCCGATCCCCAGCCGCCCTCATTTACCACGCTTATCAAAATAAATTTTCCTACCCCTTATACCGGGGTTTTTAAAACAATTTTTAAAGTCCCTTATCCCTGGGACTATGTAATATTAAATCCTGTGTATATATATATTATAAGTTATACCAGTGTCTTGCGTTGGTATACAGGCTGATATTTCGTCGAGAAGATAAATATTTTCACTCGTACCATATTAGGAGGAAGGATGCTGCTAATACAGGATGGTGTTACTCTAATCTCA
>JAVTVY010020112.1:0-70247 GCA_036873755.1 Hanleya hanleyi
CGTGGCCGCCATCTTGAATTTACCCGTGATCCTCTGCTCGGGGTTACGCTAATAGGCTCCAAATGACCCCAATATGATAAACTATAAAGTCACAGAGTTTTAGCGCTCCATTTTTTGTCGTATCAATGATTTCATACACAATATGTCCTAAATACCATGTACTAAATTTTGGCCTACATTTCAGCATTTGTAAATCAGTTATATAGCAAGGTGATCTCTGGAAACGTACTCTTCAAGCAACATGCGTATATCACGGATGATAGTCAACATTGTGGACCAGCATGGATTTCCGACTGTGACATGTGTATGGCCATGTCAGTGACGATGGGAACACGAGCCTGAACTATAGCTGGACATAAATGACAAATACATGTATCGCCAAAGCCATTATATGGTAGCCACAGATCGATTGAAGGAGAGCGTGAAGTGTGGATAGCTTCTCCATATTCAAATACAGAGTGTTAGATGAACGGTTTAATACACGATCCATTGATTAACGACAAGTGTTCTCTGTTTGAACGCGGGCTTCGCAAACATAAATCACTTCGAGCAAAGTGTCGCTTGAACACTCACAAATGGCGTCCCTATCTAATTGCGTTGATGAAGTTATCGGGTTTAAACTGGATCAAATTAGCTGAGTAATACAGTAAGGGGGGAGTGGGGGGCATGGATCTGGGCGGAGCAATGATACAATTATATATTGTGTACAGTTTCTGACCAAAGATATGCGATTCCGAAGCTTTTATTTCGTGTTATTTTTACCTCGATCTATGGAAGATATTTGTTACCAAACAGTATTTCAACATTCATTGCCCACCAGTGTTTCAGCATACATTATTCAACACTATTTCAACATTCATTACTCAACATTATATTTCAACATTCTCAATACTATTTCAACATTCATTACCAAACACTATTTCAACATTCAGCGCTCAGCACTATTTTCCACCGGTCATTACTCAATACTAATTCAACATTCTCAATACTATTTCAACATTCATTAGCCAATGCTATTTCAACATTCATTACCCAACATCATTTCAACATTCAGCACTTAACACTATTTTCCAACGGTCATTACTCAACACTATTTCAACATTCTCAATACTATTTCAACACTCATTATCCAACACTATTTCAACAGTTGTCAGACTATTCGAAGACCTATATCACATTACAGACAACTTCGACGCTATCCAATCTCGTTTTGGTCACGGGAGATTTATTTTGCAGAATTTTGATCAAAGTTTTGATGCAAAAGGTTGAGAACGACGCGTGCGCTGAACAGAAACAAACTACTTGTTTTGGTGTGAACGCGAGGTTAGTTTTGGGGACATTTTGGCATCAGCATCATTTTAACGATTTCGACTTCAACATGTTTATATGGTGTTCTATTTGGGCCAAGTTTGCGTCGCGTGGCGACTTTTAGAAACTCGCCACTCGCCACGCGCCGTGGACCTCTCCGGCGCGCGGCGACTGGCGACTTTTTGCTATCTCTTAACCTGAAAACCTCGCCAGTCGCCACCCGCCGTAAAACACGGCGAGTTTCGCTCTATCTTTTAACCTGGAAAAACTCGCCGCGCGCCACTCGCCGGATGAACCACGGCGACTGGCGACTTTTGACTGTAGTGAAACTCGCCACTCGCCACACGCCGTGGACCTCTCCGGCGCGCGGCGACTGGCGACTTTCTGCTATCTCTTAACCTGCAAAAACTCGCCAGTCGCCACCCGCCGTAAAACACGGCGAGTTTCGCTCTATCTCTTAACCTGGAAAAACTCGCCGCGCGCCACTCGCCGGATGAACCACGGCGCACGGCGACTGGCGACTTTTGACTGTAGTGAAACTCGCCACTCGCCACACGCCGTGGACCTCTCCGGCGCGCGGCGACTGGCGACTTTCTGCTATCTCTTAACCTGCAAAAACTCGCCAGTCGCCACCCGCCGTAAAACACGGCGAGTTTCGCTCTATCTCTTAACCTGGAAAAACTCGCCGCGCGCCACTCGCCGGATGAATCACGGCGCGCGGCGACTGGCGACTTTTGACTTCTGGAATTCTCAGGACTTTTTCTCAAGTGCGCATGCCCGGGGAGCATCAATTATCGGAATATTTTGTTCGAAACATGCTGTCATTTAATTTAATTTTAAATCTCTTCCTCGTGCATAAAAATACATAATTTCTAATGAATGAACTCTCCAGCTACATCTGATGCTATGTGACTAATTTTGAAGATGTAAGCTATCTGTAATAATTAATATAGTTGTTTTTTGACAGAAGTTCTTTTTAATGCAATACGCATACAGGGCAATCTAATTTTGTCAAATGTGCAGATATTGTTTTATTAAAATACTCGTTATCCGTTTCTGTGCAGAACTTGCATACTCTCGTTATTATCTGCTGGTATATTTTAAAAAGTTAACACCAAGACAACATTTTCAATCGTTTTTTTAGTCTTTTTTTTATATAAGTGCCTATATATATTTATAAAACAGCATATCGTTTTCAATTCAGAATGAATAGCTTTGAAATTGTTCCTTATTTAAGATACAATAAAGCACTCGACACGGGAATTTTGTTTTACAAGATAAAAGCAACGTCAACTAATATGCTGTATGAAATATTAAGAAAGCGATTAGAGCGTCATCGTCATATTGATTAAAAAAGTAAGAAAAAATGCTAACATTTTCTCTGGATGATTGAATTTCTCTCTTCGTAAGTTTTATGTGAAAAACGGGCGATATCTTTGTATAAGAGATCCTTTATTGCTGTTTTAATCCATAGAGCGGCTCTTTGTTGGGTTGATATTTCCTGTATCACAAACCCTACAAACTATCAAGACCCTATTTTTAAAGATGAAAAGACGTATTTCTTTCAACAGTTTCCATATTTCTTTTACTTCCTCAAATTCTATGAGATCGCGACTGTGATTTATGATATTGGAACTGCATAATTGATGCTCCTCGGGCATGCGCACTTGAGAAAAAGTCCTGAAAATTCTAGAAGTCAAAAGTCGCCAGTCGCCGCGCGCCGTGGTTTGTCCGGCGAGTGGCGCGCGGCGAGTTTTTCCAGGTTAAGAGATAGAGCGAAACTCGCCGTGTTTTACGGCGGGTGGCGACTGGCGAGTTTTTGCAGGTTAAGAGATAGCAGAAAGTCGCCAGTCGCCGCGCGCCGGAGATGTCCACGGCGCGTGGCGAGTGGCGAGTTTCACTACAATCAAAAGTCGCCAGTCGCCGTGCGCCGTGGTTCATCCGGCGAGTGGCGCGCGGCGAGTTTTTCCAGGTTAAGAGATAGAGCGAAACTCGCCGTGTTTTACGGCGGGTGGCGACTGGCGAGTTTTTGCAGGTTAAGAGATAGCAGAGAGTCGCCAGTCGCCGCGCGCCGGAGAGGTTCACGGCGCGTGGCGAGTGGCGAGTTTCTAAAAATCGCCACGCGACGCAAACTTGGCCCAAATAGAACACCATATGTTTAGGTTATCTTGAAATCCCTGATCCATACATGTCTTAAAAGGTTAACGAGTGTTTGGTGTTTAGCGCTTAGAAAATCATCCATATCCTAAACCTAAGACTTGTAGTGGATATGACCATTCATTTTAGATCGAACACAATGCTTTGCGTTTTTTTAAATATATTTTGGATGGGCGTGATGGGGGGTGGGGGAGGTAAAGAATAGGACGAATTGTCTGATTATATAGAGTGATCTATACGGTATCATATAGCCCAATTCGGAAAGGGTTTTATTTCCCTTCTTCCACTATGGGGCGTGTTGGTGCAGAGAACTTCCGGTAAGTACCAAAGGCTCTCACATTTAGTTTTACTGATTAAATATTTTATTTTGCTAGACAATTATCTTTCTAATGCACATGTATATACAGAATCTATCCGTTCATGTAAAACAGATAAACTGAATTGCTTTTCAAACAAATAATCTGGAACAGTTGATCAATATATTATTCAAAATAATTGCGGGTGCCTTGTTAAAAGTGAAACCGAGACGACTACTTCCCGGAAGCAGCTTTTCATACCTCTAACCTTAAAGAGCAGCGGTTATTCAAGGGGAGATCAGACATCTTCCGGAAGGAACATCTTACTGAAGGGAGAGGTTACATGTTTAAAGTTTCTGTTTGAGTAACATCTGACGTATATCATAATGCGACTTCACCTCATTTTACCATGACCCACCCGTGGGGTTCCCTGGTGTGAAAATAAAAAATACCCAGACGTCGTGAGATGACTGAAATATGGTTAAAAGTGACGGTAAATCATATTCATTCACTCACTCACCCATGATTCCATGAGAACATGTCTCGTAGCCGTAACGATACAGCTAGTCGAGGGATGTGACATGCTCCATTCGCACTGCTGTTTCACTAGAACGGCTAGAACTACATAGTGAAACGCCGAAGCTGAAACACGTACAGCCGAGTGGCAAACTGGACGACATGTCTCAAGGAACATTAGGTAATTGACGGATAGTGTTGTCGGATGCATGGAATTAGACACCAACACACGCACACATAGCAGTAACTCGAAAACACACTGCGATATGAGTGAGTAATAGGGTTTAACGTCGTTTTCAATCTTGTTTCAGTCACGGTGCCTACATGTGCCAGAACATGAGAGTGCTCACAGTTCCTATTACCCTGGACACTGATCAGCCCAGCCTGTATATGAGCTTTATCAATCACTATATATTAGCAATGACTGCCAGATCTTTATATCTGGTCTTTATCATGCATGAAGATATCTGGTTCAGATTCACATTTTAAGAGAGGTCTCATGTAAGGCCCTAATCACCAGTAAACATTGTAGATAAAATTGAAACAGATCTCCAAGGACTTTATTCCTGGATTATATTCAACAAGTTATCAGTTGAGAGACGATCTTGCCGGGAGATTGCTATTAGGTCCCTAGTCTCATAATACTACAGCGATATCGGCATTGAGGATTGACAGACTGCCCAATTCAATTGAATTATTTGCATCATTATTTCTCCTTCGTTCCAGACCTGGCGCGGTGGCGTAAATGTAGTCGCAATAGCTGAAGAATATAACTCTATATTTGGCGACATTCGACGCAACAGAGCTCATCCCTCATAATGTCGATATGTAAGATTTACAATTACAGTGCAAATCGGTAGTTTTTATTGTGTAGCATCTTTCTTAACATGGCAGTGTGACTAACGTCACAGGACCTACGAATTAGGGTAGGCATTAGGACTCCGACACGCACTGAACTCTTGGATTCACTCACTCACTCACTCACTCACTACCGGACAATTTGCAGATGGTAGCCTACTTCGTAGGAATTAAATTTAAGAACAAAGAAGAAAAATAGTTGTGATTATGCTGGGTTAGTATTGAAAGGCTCAGCTACGAGATCCTGTGCCTCAGTATAAAATCACGTGACCGTCTGGATTCATCAACACGGGCTTCTTCCTAGCCCCGTCCAATTTAACCCCTGTTACTTTATCATCGTCGCATCAAGCTTGATCATGAATGGGTCAGTTTCAATGAACATGATTGATCATGGATGGATCTATCATGTCTCGGTCATCACTGTTCACATTCGGTTCGGCCAACGGCATAAAGGGCCGATCAGTAAAAGGTGGGACATTTTTCACCTTTTTGCAAAAATTTCTTCTGTTATTGTCCTGTACAGCAGCCTTCTATGCTCTAGTCATAGCTAATATTTAGTATGACTTAATCATACAAAAACTTCTGAAATATCTGTTATAATTTTCTCCAAAAGTAAAAGTAGCAGTAAAAGTATCGAGATGATGATGGAGAAACAACAGCAACACTGATGCCGATAGCTGCGCTTGGTTCTTCATTTTGTTATCGGTCATATTGCATTTATAACATCCAAACTAAGCTTACTTTCTACTATGAAAATTCACTACAAGTAGTGTTTCTCCAAATATTACCCAAAAAAATTAAATAATTCAACTGAAACGAAATGATTTCCACGCCGAGAAAACTCCGTACTGCGAAAGAGCTATTCTCAGAGGAAAATACCGGCCATTACTCAGTGGGCACTAATGACCGAACATGACAGGGGTTTGATCCCCATATCATGATTACATGTGATACATGCATCACTTATATAATCCATCTTCGCATAATCCAAGTCGAACGCTATACGTGTTGCCTTGGCTGAACATAACAAATTTTCTGATCAGAATACAGGTTTGGTGATGTCATATCTCTATAAATATTCTGTGGTCCATACTAGGAGAAGTGCTGTATGACCTCTTTAAAATTCAAATTTGATTGGCTATTTGAAGGGAATGAACATCAATACAGCCACCACTTGCCATATTTGGAAATCACACAGACAGACTTCAAAGAAAATTCTCGCTGCACGTGTTGGCAAGCTTATATCATGATTGGCTATATGACATCACGTGCGTTTCTCGGTTTGAACAATTTACCCTATTCATTTATATAGGTCAAGGTAAATGACAGAACGTTAGTGTAGGATTTAACTTGAAATGTGAAGATGATATAATCATGAAATTATATAGTTCCTGGGTAATGAAGTGACAATGACTGAGCATGGCAATGCTATGGAAATAGATCAAGGTCAAACTATTGCCCATGAAGTAACCATGATGGATCATGATCATTCCATGGTTATTTCGTGGTCGGCAAACTTCCTGGTCAAGATTAAACCAGAACCGGCCATGTTGTCAACCACGTCTGTGTTGCATGCACCATTCTCAACCTGTAACCATCTGGGTCCAACCTGTAACCATCTGGGTCCAACCTGTAACCATCTGGGTCCAACCTGTAACCATTTCGGTCATCTATACGCGCTAAGACTGACCCTGGGATCGTGTGTATCCATGTTCAGCCTACTTTCGGCAACTGCCAGAGGGAATTTCCATAAATCAATACCACGTGACTTCGTCAGCCAATCAGCTAAAGTCTACCGACGTAACCCCAACGTAAATCGCCATTTTCGAGTATTGTGATGAACTACTTGTTCAAAATTTCAGATCCACCACACCTCTTGGATGATACGAAAGTTACACATACCTATACATTTTGTAAGCCCAGGCAATATCTGTTTCAGAAGTGGTATGAAAACCTGTAATTTATCAGATTTCTCGAGTCTGTTCTCCGCCGGATGAAGGCCGAACAGAATCCGGTAAAGTACCGGATATCGCTCCGCAATAATGGAGACACACGATTCGCAAGCCATCTTATGGATGGCGAAGTGTACGCAAATGCATCTGGGTCGTCTATAGCGTACGTGGTAAGACTGACCCTGGGATCGTGTGTATCCAGCCTATTTTTGGCAAATCTATGAGGATATTCCCCGAATCAAAACCACGTGATGCTGTCAGCCAATCAGCTAAACTCTACCGACGTAATCCCAACCTAACCCGTCATGTTCGAGTCATGTGATGTCCTACTTGTTCAAAATTAAAGATCTACAACACCTCTTGGATGATACGGAAGTTATTCATATCTGTATCTTTTGTAAGCTCAGGCAATGTAGGTATCAGATTTCTCGAGTCTGCTCTCCGTCGGATGAAGACCAAAAGTATACGGAAGCCTATATTATTGGACCCTTCTACGGAGGGCCAATGATCGGCTGATGCAGCAACAACAACATTTTCTCAGTTGGACGGCATATTTTGAAATCGAAAACGAGGCCGCGCTATGTCATCAGTCAACTGAGACAGTCACGTGGTTGTGTATGAAGATTGGGGGTGGCTCCTGTAAATAGTGATCCAATGAAAATGCTCGTATTAGTTTAAAATGGTGGATAGAATGACCAATCACTGAAAAGGAGACAGCTGGCATAGTACGCTGACACTGTTAATATCTTGATTTAACAGAGACTACTGTAGACTAAAAAGTATACGGTAAAGTATCGGATATCGCTCCGCATTAATGGCAACACACGATTCGCAAGCCATCTTATGGATGGTGAAGTGTACGTAAATGGCACCATTCTATGATTGCTTATTCTCTCCGCATATATATATACAGTAGTAACCTGCATTGTATGACCAGCATAATTAAGGCATAATGGTACAGAATCGGCGTATAAGATGTAAGTCACTTACCTTACTCATAGCGCAGCATTGCAGAGGTTCGTGAGACAGCGATTAAATAAGGCCAAGTATTTCCAAGGTGTCTGTTTTCATAGCAGGCATCTTCGCTTCTTTTCTATTCTTTGACATTGAAAAGTCAAGAACCCAAAACACAATCCAAGGTCGTCACAATGGCATCGGTAAGCCAGCAAACTAGAGTAATCCCCAAGAGATGCACGCCACTCCAATTTCCATGTTTCCCCGCTTCTCTGTGACAGGGCTGTCTTTACTCGATTGAATTGTCTGCACGGTGTCGGAGCAATCAAGGGGAGATTTCGGCGAGAATCTCAGACTCGACTGCGTCGTCCCAGCTCCCGAAGAGAGATAGAAAGTGATCCGCGGCGTGGATGTTATGGGAGTCCATCAATATTTATTACACCAGGGCTATTTAGGTTGGATGAAAGGTTCGAAAAGAATTCCATATAAATTCAAAGCCGCGAGTCTCGAAGTCGTACATCAAGCGATTTGTACCGAACGTCGCCCCCGGCAATGTCATCCAGTGAACGGGTCGATAAAATTCCAACACCGAGGCGCTAAGTCCGGCCGCCAAATCCGAAAATACCACCGCTATCTACGACTGGTCATTTGTCTGTGTTCACGGCCTATTTTGGGACATCGATTTCTCTCCGAATTTAGACGACTGTGCCTTTTCCGTATATCTATATTTAGAAAAGGTGTTACCAGTTTCTTGGTTATTCAATAGAATGAAACGACGCGAAGAATAAGCTGAGACTTTGTGGCTTAGGATATTGTGGTAATTCTGAGCCTATTTCATATCCCTCGAGCGGATAACCACGGATAAATTCAAATTGGGAGACCAGAAATGTGATGTTTTGTCATTTTGTCTTCATTGTTATTGTTGTGGACAACAGTGGACAAAAACTATTTCATTACATCAGATGATGAATTTTTCATGCATAAATAAAAAACCAAAGACACAAGGGTATAGTTGAGTAAGTTTCAACACCCTAGTCTCAGATATAACGAAAACAATTGGGGTGGAGTGGGGTGGGGGTCAACACCAACACCACAACCCTCAATTCTGGATGTAAATCATTGAACATTTCCTAAAAATAGAGCCAATTAAGGGTAAAACAAAAATGTTTGGAATGATAAAAATTATTCTTTACACATGAAGTTCATTTATAAAAGAAGTTGCATGTATTGATAGCATATGATCACTACAACAACACAGGTGGATAGGGGAAGATGACCGACTGACAGAGCTTTAATTTGGTGTCCGGTGACATCATGCAGACCTTCACGCCTGACTGCACCAGGACTGATCAAATAGTTTAATTGTTTTCATCGTACCGTTCTGTTATGTTTGAATGCACACCGTGATTTCATCGTACCATCGTGCCATCGTACCCTCGCTCCATCGCGCCATCGTACCATCGTATCATCGTGCCAGCGTACCATCGTATCATCGTGCCATCGTGCCATCGTACCATCGTGCCATCGTACCATCATGTCATCGTACCATCGTGCCATCGTATCATCGTACCATCGTATCATCGTGCCATCGTACCATCGTATCATCGAACCATCATATCATCGTACAATCGTATCATCGCATCATCGTCCCATCGTACCATCGTATCATCGTACCATCATGCAATCATATCATTCAACCATCAATACAACAAATAAATGTGAAATATAATCTTACTGTTCAATGCTATATGCCGTTATGTTTGAATGCACACCGTGATTTCATCGTACCATCGTGCCATCGCACCATCGCGCCATCGTACCATCGTATCATCGTATCATCGTACCATCGTATCATCGTGCCATCGTATCATCGTACCATCGTGCCATCGTACCATCGTACCATCGTGTCGTGTCGTCGTATCATCGTACCATCGTACCATTGTGCCATCGTATCATTGTACCATCGTATCATCGTGCCATCGTACCATCGTATCATCGTACCATCATATCATCGTACAATCGTACAATCGTATCATCGTATCATTGTATCATCGTACCATCGTATCATCGTACCATCGTACAATCATACCATCCAACGATCTTGCTGTGTTTGAATACCCACCGTTATATACCGTTGATGGGTGGAGATGAACTTGAGCACAGGGGCTCGTTATTGTTGTTGATCAGGTTGATTGGGCGAGGAGATAAAATATTCTTTACTCACTCGATTCCGCCCACCTACTATCACCTGATTAACTAATTAAAAAAAGCAGCCTTGAGAGGCCCTAGTAGTAGTAAAAGTGTAAATTTGTGTCTATTCGGTCGCAGCCTGGGCCGCACAAGGCCGGAGAAGGCCAGAGAAGCCGCAGCCTGTTGCAAATGGGCAGTATGAGGTGGAATAGTGAAGCACTCGTGGGGGAGCATCCGCCTGGATGGGTGAATGGCGAAAGTAAGGCTATGACGCGCATGCGCAGTCAGAGAATAGCGGGAAAAGAGCATTAGTATGCACGTTTTGGGGTCGAGATGGACCAATATTTGTCCGACTGAGCCGCGTGAGGTGTCATATTGAAGGAGGATCCGACTGAATGGATGAGTGGTGAGAGTAAGACTATGGCGTGCATACGCAGTGAAAAAAAGAGCATTGGAATGGCCGATTTGGGGTCGAGATGGACCAATGTTGGTCCGAATGGGTCGCGTGAGGTATCATCGTGTAGCACTCATGGAGGGGGGGGGGGGGCGGGGGGGCATCCGACTGAATGGGTGTGGTGTGACCATGGTCAGCTTGCGCAGACAGGAAATTGTTGGAAAAGGGCATTGGTATTGACGTTTTGGGGTCGACATGGACAAACATTGGTCCGAATGGGTCGTGTGAGGTATACTGGTCAAGCAGTCGTGGAGTAGAGTCAAACTGGGAGTGATATGCGCATGTGCACTGGGGATGTAGTAGAGAAAGGGGGAGATTCCGAAGTGCAAAGGAGCGCGTTTGGGATGAGGTGGTCATGTTAGCTCTACCTGGTAGAGTTACCTCAGAGAATGTGTACAGGTGTGTGTGGAGGAGGAGAAGAATGAAGAGGACTGGGGCTGAGTGACTGAGTGAATGAGTGTGTGAGTGAGTGGTCATATAAAGTCGTTTGTGAACCATTAGCTTCAGGTTGTATTCAAACATGAGTTGCATCCTATTGAAGCCCTTATGGGGTAGAGCCAGACTTGAAGTCATATGTGCATGCGCACTGAGGAGTACTAGAGAAAGGGGAGTTTCGGAGGTGCTGCCCTATGCCCCAACCACTTTAAGGTTATATGCATAGCAAAACCTACATCGAGAGAAGGGGAATCCCACGCAACGCCTTAACGCCCATCTTAAAGCCTTAACGCCTATCTCAACGCCTTAAAGCGTTATCGTAACGCCGTATCGCCTTAGCAAACAAATGAAAGAAAGAAATATCAACTCGTTCACAAGTTTTCATATTGTTTATTCTCTCCAATGTTAGATCATATCCAAGCTGGGAGAGCCGCGTTAGATATGTTTACAATTCAAGTATGCTCTTTTGCTATCGGAAGCCGCCATTTGGCGCTGCATCTGTCATATTCGTTCTTGCCCGTTAGATGTATTCTCGGCTGCTCTTGTCTAATCAGAAGCCGCCATTCCAGAAACTGCAATCTTCGGCCATGTTTAATATGACCCGTTTGCTCTAATCGTCGTCGGGCAGGCCAGGATACTTTAGCGGCAACATGTCCTGGAACAGTTGTTTGCGCATTTCGATCGCATTTTGCAGGGCCTCGGTGCATGATAGCCCAATAGCCTCTTCCGAGTGACGGTTGGTCTTCATGGTGGACCTGTGCATGGGGTCGCCTTTCATTTCAAACGGTAGCCGGCTATGCTGTTCATAGATCGCCATGGCTGTTTTCCTGATGCAGGGGCGCATTTTTATGTACGCCTGTTGTAAGTTATCCTTTCCGGAAATCGAGAGACTGTACAATCTCAACAACAAAATTCCCATTACTACGACTGACCAGGTGTAAAGTCCGTTCTCCGTTTTTTTTCTGTGACAATTTATACATGCGCCCACTTTTCCAACCAGCACCTCTCGGCAGGTCACGATCGACTGGGAACCAATACTAGCCCATCTAGACCTGGTTGATAGGGTCTTAGATATTTTAGGGGGTAGTCCGTGTTTCCGAACTTTATATTTTCGAGATAAATCCTAGTTTTACATGCACATACCCATGACATGATCGGCCTTGAGGAGCTCTTCAAACGGATACCCCACACGACCCATTCGGAACAATATTTGGCCATTTCGACCCCTAACGTCCATTCAAATGCCCTTTTCCCACAATTCCCTGCCTGCGCATGCGCACTATAGCTCTACTCTCAGTACATACCCGTCCAGTCGGTTGCTCCCCCACGAGTACTTCATTACGACACCTCCCACGACCAATCCGGACCAATAGTGGTCCACCACGATCCAAAAACGTTCACATCAACTGACTGTGACCGCGCAGTACCTACCCCATAGTAAATCCACAAGAAAAAATATGCCACCCCAGTACTCTAACCCCAAACATACATTTCCGGAGATGTCAATGAACTGAAGGGGATCATCTGATAGCCTATTAATCAAGGGGCGTGACCTTTGACCCGGACATGATGTCACTGGAGATGGCCGGAGAGTTTAACATTGAAGTAACTGGAGGGAAATTCGTACCTATTTAGAAATGTTCCAATCAGAGGAGATAACCAGGAATTGTATCAACAGAGTTTTCGCTCAGTCAGAGTTGCAATTCTTCCTTACGTCCAGATGGCAGCACGATCGATGGTAAAAGGGAAATTCTCAAAGCAATTTGTTTTGAAATTGCGGAGAGATACTTTTCGAATCTGGGATGGCACTGATTATAGAATCGTATTCAATAACATGATACGGCACTTATAGGTTATGTTTATTGAATATTTCACCCAAGTAGGTATATTAAGGTATTTTTCAACCTTGCCTGGAATGGACTGACCGGTGATACAGTGGCTAACATGCCCGCCTTTGGAGCGAGCAATGCGGGATCGACTCTCTCGCTGTATGGCTATGTATGGGGATTACAACCTAGAAGCTATACCCTTGACCTCGAAGGTCAGCTGCCCTCCGGACTTTCCCGGAGATTTAGGCGAAGCGACATTATATTGACGTGACTAGAAATTTACATGGGTGAAAACTACTTCCGCGGAGGCTTATCCCAGGACCCGAACGTGACCGCATCACCGTCGGGCCTGATCGCATCACCGCGGAGGAATACATCACCTGGGGTACTCGGAAAGTGACCTTTGCCGGAACTATAGCGATCTTGACCTCTACCATATTAGGTCAACTGGATCAAACATCACCTTTATATACTACTAATGTTCACCAACATACCTCGCTTGTTGTGGAAATGAAAACCTGAGGATTATGCGAAATTTCTGTGCGCATGTGTACAGGAAGACGATGGTACGATTTTACGATGATACGATGGTGCGATGGCACGATGGTACGATGGCGCGATGGTACAATGATACTATTGTACGATGGCACGATGGTACGATGATACGATGGTAGAATGGCACCATGGTACGATAGCGTGATGGCACGATGGTACGATAACACGATGGTACGATGATACGATGAAATGACGGTGTTTATTCAAACATAACACGATAGTACGATGAAAACATTTTAAGCGCCAGTCACGTTGTCAAGAATTGGGTGGAGAATGCCGGCCAATGACCACGAATATTTTAATCTTGTCGATTCGTGTCAATTCGCCTGTAGAGGGCCTCTTTGAAACTGTCCTACGAATCCCTTACGCATGCCGTAGGTTCCTTCCCTTACCAAAAATTCTTGTAAGATCTTACAAGAAAGTGTCCTGTAAGATCTTGTAGGACAGTCTTGTAAGATTTTGGCACTTTTCTTGTAAGACTGTCCTACAGGATCTTACAAGATCCTACAAGACTGTCCTACAGGATCTTACAAGACTGTCCTACAGGATCTTACAAGATCCTACAAGACTGTCCTACAGGATCTTACAAGATCATCCTTCAGGATCCTACAAGATCTTACAAGACTGTCATACAGGATCTTACAAGACTGTCCTGCAGGATCTTACAAGATCCTACAAGACTGTCCTACAGGATTTTACAAGACCGTCCTTCAGGATCCTACAGGGTTGTCCTACAGGGCTGTCATTTGTGTCAATTAACGCAGATAGAATAATGCTGGATGGTTGTGCAGGGTTGTCCAATATACTGCAGGTTTACGATGAAACGTTTCGTGTCGAATGAGATAGTCAACATAACAAATTATATGCATTCATTTCATACATTTTATTGTATAAAACAGAAACGTATAGACAGCTATACACACAAAACAGAAACGTATATACAGCTATACACACAAGGGATTATTATGTTGTCATGTCATACATTTTATTATATAAAATAGAAATATAAGGAATAGCAACCAGCACATGCACGTAGCATCCAAAGTCCAAGGCATCCATGTTTTTCTCAACAGATCAAGTGTCTTTTATAACTTTTTAGCTCCCCATTCAATTTTGATTTCATCGCGTCCAAAATCACCTTGCTGGTACAGGGAAACTTCTTCTGGCAGTAATCTATAAAAAATGAAAAGTCATCAAATTAGCAAAGAAATTGTTATCAAGTTATCAATGTGTCAAGTTATTCTGAAACTATTCAGAGGTTATCCTCATAATTTAAATGGGTAGAATGGTATAAAATTGTTGTGACATTAGCGAAAAAGTATGATTAGAGAAATCTTAAAAATATTACACTACATTCAACTGGCGTAATGCTGATATTAGTGAATGTGACGATAACCAGGATGATTTGCATTGAAATATCATAGAAATGTGATGTTATTGTTATTGGTGTGCCCTCTGCAAAAACCAAACGTGTGCCGCTCACTGAACAAAGATTATTTGGGTTCAGTAGCACCAAAGTCATTCAAGTCATTTGTTGAATGCATGTTATGAGTATTATAAAGCAATATAAATTATGATACTTAAGTAGTATTCATGGATTTGAAGCAAAATATTTTGAAGTGGAATCCAGAATTATGGATCAACACTAAATGAAAACGCAATCACAATTGGAAAAAATATTGAGAATGTACACTAATATGATTTTAACAATGTTCGTCATCCAGTTGTATTGGTCATGTAATATTGCCTGATGCTATTTCCTCTTTGGCGAAGAAGTAATTCAACAATAGGCACTGCATGATTTCCATGATCACATGTCTGCTCCGAGTCGATGAAATGTGCGCCTCGAACATGTCCGATTGGTTGCATCTGAGGAGAAAAAAATTGTTTAAAACGTTTTAAATGAAATGAATGAACGAAATGTTCTCATTTTCAAGATGTGGGTACAGATGTACAATTGAATTATGCAGCAATCCTTAGCCTTGGTCAAGAATAGTGCAATAAATAGACAATTAAAATATAGCCTGTTATCATGGTTATGGTGATAGGAAATCTAATCATAATTTATCCTGCTTTTCCTGGTCACATTTTTATCATAGCAAATATCGGTTATGCCAAAAGTGTATTTGTTATCAATTTATTTTAATAAATATTCCTTTGCGATTTCATCAGAACTTTGGTATGGAAATATTCTCAAATCTTCTGGAAATATAAGCAGGAAACGATCAACATTTCAAAACAACAAGTGAGGATGTCAACTGATTTATTGAGAGCTAACATCCCCCCCGCTCCCCCCCCCCAACTTCCTAGCAAGTTAAATCCTACTGTTTGACATGAACAGGAAATACACAAGCAGTGGTGTGATATAACCTATATATCCCACCCTCCGGGGTATTTCCTCCAGGGGTACTTGGCCAATCTTCACATGAGGTCCCCAAGCCTGGGCTTTTCCAGCTGACAATGCAACAATGGCAATTCACACTGCCTTGATGAACCTGGGTAGATCTGAAAGGAATTTTGAGACAGATCGAGTTATGGATATTTCTTTGTGAATTCCAGGCTAAATGAGTCATTAATTTTGACTGCAAATATAAGGTGAAGTGCTGCAGTAGTTACTGAGAAGAGTATCAATTGTTTAATATGCCAAGTATATGAAGAGAAACTTGTTGATAGTTAAAGCTCATAGAGGGTCCACATTACAACATTCTGAGTTTAACTAGAAATTAGAATTGTTTTGCCAATTAAGTTATAACATTATAATTATATTTATAACTTACTTACCATCACTACATGTAGCTTCACTCATCACCATCTGCAATACAGTTCTTTAAACCTCAATAGTTCCAGCTTAACATGAACAAATCAACTTTCTTTTTGCACTCTATCCTGCATGTTTTTCTGCTGTTGTTGTTGTTCTCATATGACAGCATGGTGGCGCCACCAGTGGCCAATTAAAATATACCGGTACAGGGGAGATAACTCTCCTCAAATTGTTGAATAATGCCAGCAAGTCAATTGCTAATGTAATAGATTACCAGGAAAATAGAATAATATTATCTGTATATAATTGGTGATAATGAAGAGGGTAGAGTATTCATTAATGGACATTTTTTTCTTGAAAATCATGTTAGAACTGGTGTATTCTTCTAAAATTATTTTCTTCATTATGTCCAATTTTATTATAAAATCTTTGGATTGGACTGATTATTAATTAATTATTTATTAAACTTATTAATTTTATTATAAAATCTAAATTCAGCAAGATTTCTTACACAAATATGATACTATTTTGATAACACTATGTAGAGATTGATATTATTGATATCTTTATTTTATTCGAATGAAAACCCATATGTCACTAATATGATCTCTGAAGTCTTACGTAAAGTTTGTGTATTTTTTAATTCATGCTGTTGTTGTTGTTGGTATTCATTGAAGAATTCGTCGCATTTTGTCGCTGTATCCAAACACCAAAATAGTTATATTGATAACTTGTATCATCGTTTAGATAACATATTGAAAAACAAATGTAGTACTTTGACAGAATTTCCCAATCAGGTTTGAAGGTAAACTATTGTCAGATAGATTTTTTTAATTTTCAAGAACAATTTTCTTACTTGAGTGAAACAGATGAGGTTCTCCATATGATTGATTCAGTAGAGAGAAGTACAATTTTGGTATATATCATGATAATATGCCTGCCATTTTTGAAAGAGAAAGTGCTAACCATATCTTCAACTGGAGATCCAATGTTGTGGATATTCTGTAAAACTGTCTTGTAAAAATACTTTCCAAAAGCAAACTGATTTTTTGTCCTACAGGCAAACTTATTCTTACAAGATCATGTAGGACAGCTGTCCTGCAGGATCTTACAAAATCTTGTAGGACAGCCAGCTTTGTCCTTCAGGATCTTGTAAGATCGTGTAGGACAAAAAAACTGTCTTGTAAGAAAATTTCAAATCCTACAAGATCCGATTAAAATGACGAGTGTTACTTCCCATGAATGAATATCCATTGATATTGCCCATAACCTCACAGGACATGTGAAAGAAATCCATATTGCTAACACCACCTCGCCGGTATTGCGAAAATGCCCCACCGGCTGACCACCGTTT
This sequence comes from Hanleya hanleyi, assembly GCA_036873755.1. Lineage (NCBI taxonomy): Eukaryota > Metazoa > Mollusca > Polyplacophora > Lepidopleurida > Hanleyidae > Hanleya > Hanleya hanleyi. The sequence continues at coordinate 17,620 of JAVTVY010020112.1, forward strand.
CACCGGCTGGCATAATTCAGGGTTTAAAAAAACGTCTTGAACTTAATTTTGATTCAATCACCTAGTACCGTGAACCATTTAGAACAAACCTAAAGTTTCCACTGTGAGCTTGAAGGTATTTTTCCAGGGTGTGATGGGAAGAGTACATCTTCAAACAAATTTTGCACTGGACTGGTCCACTAATGGGAACGCTGAACACTTCTCGCACTGATTGCAAGGAATCGTCTTACCAGTATGCACTTGCAGATGTCTCTTGAGACAAACACTCTTTGACAATAATGCAGGGGTCAAACAAAATCCCCACACCCTCAACCTCTGGCAAGGGTTGGGCTTAGTGGGGGATTACCTGGGGGTTCGCTTGGCTCCTGCATAAGAGCAGGTAAATTCAGAAGAGGCTCTTCCTATCGGCGGCATGTTGGTTGGCTGTTTCGGTGTGCTTGTCACTTGAGGGTTTTCACTCACCGACAGTTGTAACGGCCCAACACTATCGTTCAGAGAATATACACCTGAAATACCGGATTCCGAACCTAACCTGTCTAGCCATCTGCAAACAGATGAACGGATAGCTGCTGTGAATAATAATTATACGGAAATGAGAGCTTCACACCATTTAGCATAAAAATGAAAAGGCAAGCCTTATTGCCCAATAGGCCAAATTAATATTTCACGAATATATTCATTAGATGAAAGCCTATCACGTGTTCTTCTGTAAATCGTGATGTCCCATGATATTGATAGTCTGTCTTGCTGTACCAAGAAACATAGCAATTGTTCACGGCATAACATTGTACATGATAAATACTCCTCTCTTGCGACGCAGCTGCCTCCCATTGCGCGCGCGCCAAACATTGCTCAGGTTGGAAAGTGACGAGTTTTCTATCACGGCTTTGGCGAAGGAAGATGATGATCCAGGAGTTGACGCTTGCATATGTGAGTGAAATAAACTTGATACCCGGTGAAATTGTACATAACCACAGCAAGAAGGTCGGTCATTTTTGCAGTGATAAAACGCGAAGGAGTGTATCGTAGTAAGTATGGCGTCAGTCGGGTCAATGCTCAAAACCGACTCATCGGTACCGGTACTCCGAAACATAGGCCTAGGCTTACCGATGCCATTTCTCCCAATCGAGAAGAGGTGATGTACAACGAGCGCTGTGCATCTGATGGAAAATGCTCATACAGGCCTTGCTTTTCGTCGAAATTCACGGGTATCCAAACGGATACCCGCAATTTCAGTTTACGGGTATCTACCAGTATCCACTGAAGTGACGAAAAATTGAAGTGTGGAGATTAAAGTGGAATAAACATTTATGTACTCTTTTCATGTTTACTGTTGTTAATAGGATAATTGATTCTCACATCATGTTGTTCCCCACCGCTGTGTAGCCATTCGATTCACTGAGCTGATATTTGACCGTTCAATCAACTGTCAATTTTACTGTGATAGGATGAGTGGATAAACTTTCTCTTGAGCAACCACAATAACATGCAGCATGATTTATGAAATTGTGTCAAGGATTGTCTCCTTGAATTAATTTAATTTGGAGCTGTAATTTGGAGTCACTTGAAAATTTTCAATTTAAGGTTATGGACCTTGATTATATTCTCATTATGGACTAAAAAATAGCTCTGTCTCTCACTATGAATGTCACGGGTCACCAGCTCAGCTTCCGACTTCATTCATTACGAATGTTTATACTTAAGTGCTGCATATATAGTACCATCTTCATGACACCTAGCATATAACTTAAATATGTTGATGAATTGAACAAACACACAATATGAACTTAAAATTGAGTGATGTAAGTCAAGAAATTACAAACAATTCCAATGAACACACATTTAAGAAGTTCACCACAGCACTAACTTCAGGGATTATAATGAGTTAATTTCGTGTTTTCGTCGTTCTGTAGGAAGACAAAACCATCCTTTACATTATCTGGCCATCCGTTGTAAGCCTGTACAGATATTGTCTTTCCTTTCGACATTTTCAAGCAGATTGGAATCAAGCCCTCTCGTGTCCTCCATGTTTACCATTTGTAAACATCGACCATAACATGATAGTTTCTGCAATTGCATTCTCCTATGCACGGTTGTTTGTGTAAATGCCCGTAGCTACAGATGATACGACGAAAATCGCCCAGTACAAGAGAATGCACGCAGCTGTCATAATTCGTCGCCCACTTAGACGTCGTAAAAATATGAACTTCCGCCATTGAAAGCCTGCGGTCGATGATTTCTAGGTAAACTATCGTTTATTAAAGCCGAATATGGTTTTTTTGATAGACAGAATTTTCCCCCGACATTATCTTACGGGTATCCAAACAGATTCCCGTGAAGCGAATGAACGGGTATCTCCACGAGTATCGGATACCCGGATACCCGTCGAAACGCAAGGCCTGTCACATGACAGGCTGGTCACATGAATACAGTAAATGAAGGCGTATGTTAAGCCTGCTGAGCCTGAAGAAAACCCAAGGGGGTGGGGGGAGGGGGGTGTGCTTGGAAATGGTGAAAATGTTTATCGATTACCCGGAAGCATGAGCAAGTGCACCCGAAAGACTGGATAATATCACCAAAAGTGCGTAATAATGAAATGTACGTCGAAAAAAAACGTTCGGTAGCATATAGTTCAAGCACCAATGGGACTACCCTGCTGTACAGTGGGCGATCCGTCATATAACCGAAGTTTGAAGACAACTGGCGTGCAATTAACTTAAGTGGATTTGGCAAATGTTCGCTTGCACAATTGACTGCCTATTTTGTGAAGATTATACAGAAACATTCAGACAGCAATACAGCTCGTTCTAAGCCTCTAAAGGTTCATAAGAATCTCTATCACCAACTGGTAGCTTTATCTCTGCTACTTACTTAGACAGTTCATCTGAATTGTCGGAAGATTGACCTCTGTCTATTCCCAGGGCGTTAGAATCGGCCATTTTACCCGGAAAATAAAGTCACTCTACCCGCAAGCATGGCAAATTTTGGCGAAATCTCGGAAGTAGGGATAGTTGTTTCTCCTCCGTGCATATTGGATTTTTGAATCAGACCAAAAAAGCTATCTTGCAAAACCAGACCCCACGGGGAACCTGTGTACCAAATTTGAGAAAGATCCATGTAGTAGTTCCTGAGAAATCGCGATAAAGTTTCATGGGAAAATCCAAGATGGCTTGGATTTCGAATCGGACCGAAAAAGTTGTCTTGTACAACTAGACTCCAAGGGGAACCTGTGTACCAAATTTGAGAAAAATCCATCCAATACTTCCCGAGAAATCAAGATAACAATGTTTCATGGGGAAATCCAAGATGGCCGCCTGGTGGCCATATTGGATTCTGAATCGAAGCAGAAAAGATATCTTGCACAACTAGACCTCAAGGGGAACCTGTGTACCAAATTTGAGAAAGATTCCTGCAGTAGTTCCTGAGAAATCGCGATAACAATGTTTTGTCGGGAAATCCAAGATGGCCGCCTGGTGGCAATATTGGATTTTTGAATCAGACCACAAAAGGTAGCTTGCACAACTAGACCCCAAGGGAACCTGTGTACCAAATTTGAGAAAGTTCCTGAGAAAGTTCCTGAGTTCCTGAGAAATCGCGACAACAAAGTTCCATGGGGAAATCCAAGATGGCCGCCTGGTGGCCATATTGAATTTTCTAATCGGACCAGAAAAGGCATCTTGCACAACTGGACTCCAAGGAAAACCTGTGTACCAAATTTGAGAAAGACCCATGCAGTAGTTACCGAGAAATCGCGATAACAAAGTTTGATGGGGAAATCCAAGATGGCCGCCTGATGGCCATATTGAATTTTTGAATCAGACCACAAAAGGTATCTTGCACAACTAGACCCCAAGGAAACCTGTGTACTAAATTTGAGAAAGATCCATGTAGTAGTTCCTGAGAAATCGCGATAACAATGTTTCGTCGGGAAATTGGACTAAAGTTCACATGTTGTACAACTAGACCCAAAGGGGAACCAGTGTACCAAACTTGAGAAAGATCCCTGAAGTAGTTACCGAAAAATAATGATGACAAGATTTCACTGGAAAATTCAAGATGGCCGCCATGGCAGCCATATTTAAAATCGTATCGACACCGCATGAACAAATTCTGGTGTACTCATTGGGGGGGAAGATGCATGCCGAGTTTCAGCTTGATCGGCCAAGCGGTTTCAGAAAAGATGTTTACGGATGATGGACGACGGACGACGGAACGACGGACAATCAGGCCATGACATTAGCCCATCGGGCCGTAGGCCCAGATGAGCTAAAAATGAAATTGTTGAGATAATTTATATGGTTGCTATGGTAACATCATTTTTTTTTATTCAGTCCATCAGTCAAGGGCCAGTCTCTGGCATGTCATATATATACATTTCACAGGAACGAAATATACAAATATACTATGGCAGTATTTGCATAAAAACAGTAAATTAACCTACTCTTTATATCATATTGCAAGATTTCTGACTTTTACGAAGGGTCCTGCTCCCTAAAATAAATAATAGTATACAGGGGTAAAAGTGTTTAGTGTCCACTTATTTTCGTTTAGTTTGACCTAACGGAACGGGAACAGAACTAAATGTAAACGCGTTACAATCACATTCAAATCATTATTGGATACGAAAAGCTTTCAATATCGCTTACGATGTCATAAATATTTCGTTTATCAGAACCCGTTTTCCTTATCGAATGTGTTTGGTCTAATCGAAATGCGTTTATAATTGCATTTTCCCTTTCGTTCAAATCGTGCAACCAGGCCAAGAAGCCTTCGTGTCAGGGCTTTCCACAGCCGCTATTATTATTCTCGATGCTATGAAATAAACATATGTGGTGTATATTTTAAAGTGTGTAAATGATTATCCTTGAGTTTGATAATTTGCAGTAAAAATCCCAAAGTCATCTCTGGTCATCTTAGCTTGCTAAGGGCATTTCACGTTTCACTTAACACCACCCTTAGATTACCGCTGTGATTCGGCATGTATTTCACACGGCGTCATCTATCTAGAGGGAGATAATCGAGTTCGAAGTTGTTCCTAAAGCATAGGTCAAATGTCGTCCCATTTAAATGAGCCAATGAAATTATCTGTATTCAAATATTTCAGAGACGTGCAGAGATGTTTAAGCCACGAGGCGCAAGACTGGGGGAGTCTACGCAGACCAAAACGGCTAAAATAATTAATTATTTTTATTGACTTATGGGAAAGAAAAGCCTTGTTAAAATCATATTACAAACGTGCCTAACATATTTCTGAAAACAAAATAAATCAAGACATCACAGGAAAGATATGTTTATTGTGATGGGGGCACTTCGAGGCCCACCATGGGATCGCTTCAATCGACGCTTGGGTGTGTGTCTTCGTTGTTGAATGTGATTGCACCGATGTCGGATGTAACGGGATCAGTCGGATGTGACCATTTAAACGCCTGACACGCAGATATATCTGCTACCGCATGGCCACTGAAAGCAGAAAGTTTCTACGTATGATCGTGCCATGCGTTCGGATGATGTCTCTGGTCTACTCACTAGGTATCACGTGAGGGTCGAGCATCCATTTTGACAAGGCCGCATCATTGTGAACTTGTCGACTGAACTAGTAGTTGTGCGTTTTTCTTTCTCCTATGGTTGTTGCCTTGTTGGTTGAAGAGCAAGTCAGGCATCCTTTTGTGCAATATAAAAGCCCCACTTAAACAGTATATATACGCCCACGAAGCAACCGTGATATACAACAATAAAACACTGCTCAAACATTTCAAACATGTTCATGAATGCATTCGCAAAATGTGTTTCAAGCGAAGCGAAACAAAAGATAAATGAACCTATGGATGATTACACGTGTTTGGGAGGTATAGATGCGTTCTTTGAAAAGATAACGAAACAAATATAAAATGTAGGTTTAACGTAGCTGAAAGCGACGTTAAACCTTAATTCTCTCGCTCTCTCTCCCTCAAATTGAATGAATTATGAATGGCTACTCTCTCTCTTTACAACATGAAATTCATCATTCAACCAATTGCAACTGATTTCCAGACTGTGGATCTGTAGCACCAAATATGATTGGATAGACGTGAAGTCTTAAAAGAGTTATCCCAGAGCCGAGGGTTTTTCAGATGCGCAGCTTCATATTACAAATTTCTCTCTCAAAGTTTTGCAAAACATATTGTTCTTAGACATTGAGTCAGTGTCTTGTTTTACTTGAAGGAAATAGTATTGTTGAAGGCGGACTCTTCAATTAATTCGAAGAACATTGTTGGTTTCAAGTAAACTGTATTACACTACTGCATCGGTGTGCCAGAAAAGATGAATATGTTCGGTCTGTGCAAAAGAGAGAGAAAAAAAGAGGAAAAAAAGCCTCTCCCTCACCATTGCCTCCCCTCCTCGTCTGCTTCCCTCGTCATTGCCTACCTCCTCGTCATTAAACCTCCCTCCTCACTCAAAACCTCCTCCCTCATCATTAAACCTCCCTCCCTCAGCATTATGCCTCTCTCCCTCATAATTAAGCCTCCCTCCCTCGTCATGAAGCCTCCCTCCCTCGTCATTAAGCCTACCTCCCTCATCAAGCCTACCTCCCTCATCATTAAGCCTACCTCCCTCGTCATTAAGCCTACCTCCCTCATCATTAACCCTACCTCCCTCGTCCTACCTCCCTCGTCATTAAGCCTACCTCCCTCATCATTAAGCCTACCTCCCTCATCATTAAGCCTCCCTCCCTCGTCATTAAGCCTCCCTCCCTCATCATTAAGCCTACCTCCCGCGTCCTACCTGCCTCGTCATTAAGCCTACCTCCCTCATCATTAAGCCTACCTCCCTCGTCCTACCTCCCTCGTCATTAAGCCTACCTCCCTCATCATTAAGCCTACCTCCCTCGTCATTAAGCCTACCTCCCTCATCATTAAGCCTACCTCCCTCGGCATTAAGCCTACCTCCCTTGTCCTACCTCCCTCATCATTAAGCCTACCTCCCTCGTCCTACCTCCCTCGTCATTAAGCCTACCTCCCTCGTCATTAAGCCTACCTCCCTCGTCATTAAGCCTACCTCCCTCGTCATTAAGCCTACCTCCCTCGTCATTAAGCCTACCTCCCTCATTATTTTTTTCAAAAAGTGCATGTGAAGCTAGAGATTAATTGCATTCAGCTTAAGAACAATCTCTCGTTTTAGGCCATTGTCACTTGGTTGGTTGTTTAGCATGACCTTGATTTTTTAAATACACATGCTAGATGCTAAAAAATGTTATTCTTAATTATTAAATTGCAAACCAATTGTATATGAATATGAAGAAAATGAGCAAGTTTTACTCATAAAAATGTAAATTCCTCATCTATTTTAATGATTTGTCCTCAAAATAAAGATGAGGGCTAAACAACTAATCAAGTGACAATGGCCTTAATGAGAGAAAACACACTCCACCCCTCTCCTAACATTGTCTTTGACAGATTTATGATCACTCTACTGGAAAATGGAAATTCACTGGACAGTGTAGGGGCAAGAGTCATCACTTTTACAATACATAATCCAGTCGAGTGATCAACAGTTCCCCTGGATTCTATAAACACGAGAGACTTTAACAACATAACAAAACATGCCAGTTTTCAACTCGATCTGTTATTTTCCAGGCTGATCAACAATTCACACGGTCGAACTCCAATATGGCATGAGCATTATAAGAATGTAACAAACAACTAAATCTAATATAACAAGAGCCCAAGGGGCTTCAATATACGCCCGTATATCTGGAATTACATTGGTTCAAATTTCAAGGTTGTTTAATAGCCTTGATTCCAATTGATCTAGCAATCCAGAGAAAGGTCTACAATTTTTTGCTTATGAGAATGCAACATATATCACATCTTATATTGAATGTTAAACTAAAATGAGCTGAACTCTTGGTAACTGGTTGACCTTGAAGCAAGAGCTGAGAGCTCACATATCCCACACTGAAATCGACAATAGTCAAACACAAGAAAATAGCAGTTTCCCTGCAAATGGATTCCTTTCAGACGAGATAATTTTTCGTGAATGAAGAAGAAAGTGATGAAGTAAACCTTTGTTCCTGAGTTAATAAACAGGTGTGAAGTTCATAAAGGACTCCTTTCCCCGTTAAATTAGTAAATGTATGGTTTTTATTTCACAACAGTTTAACTAAATGAAGCGTTTCAAACATGGGAGACAACTCAACAGGACAATATCATATAAATGGAGGGGAAAGACTTTTGAATATTCCAACAATATTCCAACACATTTAGTCAGCTAAGCTTGATTCAGTTTTTGGGGACTGCGACCTAGACCTTTGACAAATTGATCTCATATGTATGGCTCCACTTTGCCATGCGAGTAAGGTATACTCAAAGTTTGGTACCAATCCATACCTTGAAACTAGAGCTATCGCATGGACAATAAATGTTAACGGATGAATGGACAGAACTCAACATCGCATTACATGACCTCGTCTTCGACAGGCATATGAAAATGTGACTTTTAATGATTTCTTGATTTTGGGGTCACAGTGACCTTGACCTTTGACCTTGACCTCAATTTTGGTACACAACACATCGTCTTCCTCAATCTATCAATGCACACAAAAAATCATGATTTTTAATGATTTCCTGATTTTGGGGTCACAGTGACCTTGACCTTGGGCTAAATTTTGGTACATGGCAAACCGTCTCCCCTCAATTTCTCAATGGACACAAAAAATCATGATTTTTAACAATTTCACGATTTTTGGGTCATAGTGACCTTGACCTTTGACCTTGACCTACATTTTGGTATGTGACTCATTGTGTCTCCTTAATGTATCTACTGACACAAAAAATGTTATTTTTAATAATTTCCTAATTTTGGGGTCAGTGACCTTTGACCTTGACCTAATTTTTGGTATGCATCACTTCATTTCCGCCTATTGAATCCGCTCACAAAAAATTAGAAATTTTTAACGATTTCCTGATTTTTTGATCACACTGACCTTTGACCTCTGACCTTGACCTACATTTAATATGCAACACATCGTTCCCCCCTAGGGCATCCACTCACCAAAAATTAGAACTGTAGATAGAAAACTAACAACGATCAATGATTTCCTGATTTTTGACAACAGTGACCTTTGACCTCTGACCTCGACCTTAATTTTGGTACGCGACACATCGTCTCCACCTGGCGTATCCACTCACCAAAAATTGCAACTGTGGATAGAAAACATTCACAGATATAGACCGGACACGAACACTTCAGTGATTTCCTGTTTTTTATGCCAGTGACCTTTGACCTGTGACCTTGACCTTCATTTTGGTATGCGACACATCGTCTCCCCGTAGGGTATCCACTCACCAAAAATTGGAGCTGTGGATAGGAAACTGTCCCAGATATAGACCGGACACGAGAACCGGACAGACGGACGGACGGACAGACGGACAGACGGACGGAAACCGCCATCCCATAATACGACCGCCTTTTGGGCGGGCGTATAAAAATACATCACATCTTACAAACAAACATAAAACTTGAAGGATTCTTTAGCATTTGGGCAAATATTAGCATTCTGAAGTCGGTTGAATTCAGTTTATCTTCGTCCGTGAGGTTTACATTATCTTGTTTTATAATCCATGTCCAGATGGACATAATCAAAACTTGCATAACTTGCTGTTTTTCTGAATACAGATTAACTACCAATCATTTACATACCACTGGAAGTTCTAACATGAAAATGCGCGCACTTTCACAGTACAACAACAACAATCTGCAACGGTCGCTCTCCAGATGGCAAAGATGAGTGGATTTACTAACAACATAATTACACACTAAATATTTTAATGTTTATCCATAAATTGGCTCAAACCACAAGATAGGGCCGATCTCTGAAACCTCGGGGGAAATTATCATAATTTTGCTCCATCCGGAATTTCATATATTCGCAGAAGTTTCACACCCCTGGATACAGTCATAAAGAGAAAACAGACAGGTACATGATGACAATACCCCAAAACCAATTTAGCAGTAGCCCCATGACCACATGTGCGTCTGGTGTAAGTTGAGTTTATCTTAGCCATGTTAGCCTTATCATTCTTGAGAACTGATGGTAACCAGCAATTAGTGACAAATTTGATAAGGGGTTTATATTCTGTGACCACACGCATATGTGAGCCAAGTTTGGAGTTCCTGGGCATAGTCATTCTTGAGAAATGGTTGTATTGAGGAAACAAGACAGATGGAGGTATGTACATCACGACAATACCTCAAAGCAAATTTTAGCAGTAACCCATCATGACCAGCTATGCACTTAGGCCTTATCATTCTTGAGTTATGGTGGTGACGAGCAATTTGACCTAGAAAAAATGGGTCAATCATGCTGGTTTTCGATAGGTTTCTGCTCTGCGATCATAGGCATGTATGATGTAAGTTTGGTATTCCTAGGCATAGTCATTCTAGAGATATGATGTTAACGGACGATCGAACAAGATGACAGACATTTTGGCTGAGGGGTAATTAAAGTGGAAGCTGTTCAGACCAACTATTAAATTTCAACCGTTACCTGATTTTCTCATTACAATTGGACATTTATTATACAAACCTGAAACCAGTCTTTATACACTGCTATAACTCTTTTCATGGCTGCTGAATGCTCGAATGAAAACAGCAAGGCCTGTATGAAAATGAAGGTTATTATTTTGTGGCAAAATGAACTTAACATAGAAGCAGCGACTTGAAAATTTCAATAATATGATACCTACATGTTTACTAATAGTGACATTACCTGGATAGGGCTTAAAATTATCACGAGAATCATCCCGTTTCTAGTGACAAATCTTGCAAGGGAGATAATCCCTCTAATAATTCAATCCACCTATTAAAATTCAATCATCGCCCTTGATCACCCTTTAAAACACTGAAATACTGAAGAAATAATGATTTATATGCATGACTTTTAACTATTTCATCAATTTGCTGTTCTAATAAATTTGATTTCTAGTGGTAAAATTTCACTTCCTGTGATTGAGTTATTAGAGGGATTACCGTTAAGTGTTTTTATTTTAACTTTACTTCCACTTGATTCACAGGATATTAAACATTCATGACAAGTCTCTTCTCCAAGCTTTTGTTTTTCTGAAAAGCCCGAGTCCAGGGTTATTGTTGTCTACATCTCGACTATTGTAACTGTTTATTTTTCAGGGCTTCTTATATGAAGGAGTCACTATCACCAAAAGCATGTTGGTTCTCATGTTAGACTCACAGACCCCCACAAGCCAAACTTAATGATGAAAACATGAAGCAGTACTTTTACGCACCTGTCTGAATACTTCCTGGACAATGTTGACGTTTTCCCGCGTGGAGTACAGCACGCCTCTGACTATCTCGTACTCTGACTGGCTATGTTCGTCGCTGCACACACTAGAATCCACGGATTCTCTATCGGCACTTTGAGAACCAACGCTTTGACTGCCCTGTGAATTTTGTTCCGAGTCTTCCCCCTTGTCTTCGGAGCTCTCCTTTCCCTCTTCATCTGACCTGTTAGAGCTATCATTATCAGCAAGGAATGAACATGAGAGTCCGCTGTTGATAAAGTAGGGTTTGGAAAAGATTTGCTCGAGTCGCATGCAGAATCAACAGTGGATTCAACCTGACAGATGTCTACTGTATATGTTCTTCTTTTAGGACTTCACAACACCAGAAGTGTACAGTAGTTTGAAGCCATGTTCACACTCTTCATTATTTTGCACTGGGTTGGGCTTTCACACTGAGGTAAACCATAAAGTCCTGATATACAGCTTGTGCACACCCCAGTGAACCCACCCACTCAGTCTTCATAAAATAATTGGATAGTTCATTTATGTTCAATATATCATGTATATGGGAAGTAGTACATGTTTTGCCATCCCTTGTGAATACTTCTGATTGTATCTTGCCAAAACCTGTATCAATGTAAGCATAAAAGCCCTGTCTTCCACTGAGATACTTACTTAAAGTAGATTTGCTTGATTTCTGCAAATCATGGAAGAATTTGATAAGCGAATTGTTCCATGATTTGCAGAAATCAAGATATGAGCAAGAAACAGATATGAGCAAGAAAATTTTGAGAACAGGACAACACAAGTGTAATATGAACCATCCCTTTTTTCAACCCTAGTATGGATGCATGCTTTTTTTCAATCATAGTATGAATGCATGCATTCTTTTTAACACCCAGTTAAAACTCACATGGACCACAACCAGGTCAGGTTTCGAAAGATAATCTACAGCAATGTGATCATGGCTTGGTTTTTTTTTGGTTTTTTTTTTAATAGGCCATGATACTATAATGTTTCTGAGATTTTGCCGCCCCAACATTTTAACTATTGTTAAACGCTTTTAATTGATTTTTTTGACTGAAACCCCCCCCCCCCACCACATAAATCTGAATCACCCACTGTAAATCCTTGTAACAATGTAAAAGACAGAAATCACCCTGTTTAATCGACCAATAATAAACACCTGAAGATGATATCTTGCAAGCACCAGAGGGTGAGTTTGTGGAGTAAATACCATAAAAATTATGCCCGCACCCACCCTACTCTTTCAGAAACAGTACATGAGAAATAGTTAATTCATGGCCTTACACAGTATTAAAACAGATACTTACGGTCCCACAGGAATCTCAGGCCTTCGTGATGTAATTGCAAAGTTCGCTAGCCACTTGATGAATGAATCCTGACATGCTGCTATGTAAGTAGGAACTTCATTTGAGATGACTGCCTTCAGTGTACGGCACTCAGGTATATCTGTACAGAATATGCACAAGATTGTGTTAAACTAGTCATCACTGAAATAACATACAATCAGCATTATTAATTAAACTATGAAAAGAAAAAAGAAACTGAAGACAAGAAATATGATAGTATTAACAAAGAAAGAGTGTATGGACCAAACTTAAATAGGCCCGAGATCAAAAACTACCAGTGAACTGGAGAGTTACTTCCAGTTATATTTGTTTCCATTTGAAGCAACTAAATATACAGAGTAGTTGGTCATATTAGTTTTTTTCGTGCCTGAATGTAGAACTGAAAGAGGGTGACCAGACAATATCCTTACCCAAGGGGGGTTCGTACACACTTCTGCCAGTTTTGAACTCTGGTAGAAGCCATTTCAGATAAGACTCCTTAAACTTATCAAACAGGAACACAAAGCTGGTTTCTCTCATCTCCTTGTTTAACCACTCCACCTTTGTCACCTGAAATTTACATAGAAGTGTTCAATATTTCATGGTAAACTCTTCAATAAATTGACTTGACAAGTTTAAACTGCACAGAGCATTTCATCCTTATTTTTCAGTCGGTTGTCGATTGTGAGTGACCTAATCATCAGAACCCACAATGTAACCAAAACAGTAAATTTATTTTCTCACAGATAAGATGCTATTTATACTAAAGTGCTGTTTTGTTTTGAGGCCCATTGTTGACAGAGCCGTAAAGGCCAGAGTTTTTATTAGGCACTTTTTCATCATGGTAATTCTGATGAAAAATAATTAGGATTTTGAGTTTTGGGTAAATAACAAATTGAGTCTGTCTCCAAAAATCGAGTCTCTCTAATAAATTATATCAAACAGAGCTGCGTTCTCACAGGAGAAATGAAGCTCAGAACTCAACTTTTGTGCTTCCCTCAATTTGATTACAATTTGAAAGTTGATTTTAAAGACCTCTGTCGACGTCGAAAGAAATAAGTAGATTTTAAAGTTTAAAATTATATTTATCGATGGGATTGATCTCAAACAATCATGGCAACAAGCAATTAAAGCCAAAGTTTTCTGATTTCTTTAGGTAGGTGTAATAATGAAATAAGTACTTTATCTTTCATTTAGTTTTGTGTCAATACATTTGACTTTGTAAAGTCCTCCAGATGAAGAAACCGTCACTGGTCTATAGACAGATTCTCTCTGTCTTCATACACTGATATCAAACTTGTAATTGAGTTTTGGTGACAGTTTAAAACAAGAGGGCCAATGGCACTGATTGTCGTTGTTCTTCAAGTCTACTGGCATGATTGGGTAGCTTTGGAATACTGAGACACAGCTATTTAGAGAGTCAAAATCAGAGACTTTTGCAATTCTTGAAATGGAGCTTTTGGTGTAAATTACTGACAAGTAATAATAAACAACTGAGATCAAAACCTGCCGCTGTGGCAGCCATGTTAATGAAAGCATACATCCTGGAAACGGACACATTCATCAATATTTGCACCAACAACCATCGCACAGTCAGATCAATACAGAGAAATTATTCAAAACTGGGTTACTATATCATATCCCTCTCAATAACTGGAGTGATATGGAGATCATTCTCTCATTTTCTGCAAAGGTGTTGTAATGAAAACCATATCGATTGGGCCAATGACACCTCTGAAATACCCATACACCAGTTTACTCAGCATCGCAAGAAATGGCGAAACCTTCCCGGTTTAAAAACTGACAATCAGTGATAACCACCTCAATATACTTGGCAATTTGTAGTGATAGGAAAACAATGTTTGCAAAGTAAATCTCAACGACGGGGGGATTGCTTTCAAGTCAGACCGGTCTATTAAAACAACGCTATAACAACCTTATGGCCCGATATTGCAGAACTGGTTTGAAGAGAGGTGTACAGTGAGTGTTGTTACAACAAGTCATTTAGCTCTTCACAAAGAGCTAAATGTCTCTTCAGACAGCAAAACTTAACTTCAGGCAACTGCAGGGAGAAATTCTGCTAACATTCTACAAATTTCCTGAGTTGTCTTTTCGGTTACTGGGATAAATGACATATCCTAGACGCAGTATTTGGACTCAGTTGACATGAAGATGGGGTGTTTTTTTCTGCGTTTAAGTCTAAAATTGCTGTTAGAAAAATTAGAAGAAATAGGGTAGAACTAATTTTGTCGGAATGACATCTTGGGTAGTGGAGTGACAGCATGGCCAGGGACTGTCCTGATTGACCAGTGAGCAATTTTCTGAAAACGCTCCCAATAGCACGTCTTTACGGAACAGCTAAAAATTTGTTTTACAAAAATTGAATACTAAGTAGATAATAGGATTTTTGTCTAAAAAAAGCCTTGAAAGGCCCATTCTCAGGGTGTGATTTGTAGTGAAAATTTGTAGCATACAACTCAGTGAGAACATGCATAAGATTTTAGCCACATGCTAAGAGTTGTATTCTACAAATCAGGGGGATTTCCTGTCGAATGGTTGCGATGAATCTCAATGTTAGAATGGGCCTTAACTCATTAGCTACTGCAGTCCAAAATGGCTGCCACTACTGCAGCCTACTGCTAGGCTCATCCCCAGCAGAAAGTAGGTCAAGCATTGATTTGTGCAATAGTGAACTACACATGCTTTTTCAGTCTAAAAAAATGCTTTGTTAGTAGAAATAATTAACAAAAGAGTGAACAGGATTTTAAAAAATGTTATTAACAAACATTATTCCAGAAAAAAACACTCACATGAGTTTTCTTTCCCCAGTGCGGACTTCATTCATTGTAGATAATGTTATTTACACCAGTGGAGGAAATCCACCGTCGAATAAATCCATTTGAAATTTGAAGAAATGTCTTTGTTGTTCATTGTTTGGCACAATCTATTAATTATTTACAAAGTACTGTAGTCTCGGAAATTCATATTGTCAATAATAGTCTCGGAAATTCATATTGTCAATAACTTCAGGCCATGGGTTTGGAAAAGGCTATTCCTCTAGGATGCGGGTGTGAAAAAGCCCAAAACATTCCACACACAAGTTGACGTCGCAAACTTCACATCCATATTTGGACTCCTTCCGCCGTTTTGCCACATGGGCGCACTGTTTGCATCTCCTGGACTTGCTCATTACTGTCGGCCAATGAGATCGACCAGACTTGTCACATGGTGATGGGACGTCGTACCTGCGCTTTTGTCGGAAGCGTCCAATCAGTTGTTTGGCAAGATTCTTTCGAAAATCTAACTGAGTCCTGGTTTTCGCTCGACCTGTGCGGCTTGTGATTTTATGATTGGGTGACTCTTTCATCAAAATGAAAGATGAAGCAAGAGCTGTATCAAAAAGGAACCAGAATAAATACTTCCAGTACTTCTTCGACCTTCTAGCGCTAGGACACTGCAGTCGGAGTTGGTCACCATGGTCAACCCCAGCCATATTATCATTATACTTTGAAACAACTTCAGGAGCTGGAACATCTGCTCTTGTACCATCCTTCTGCTTCCGTTTTATTTGAACAACTACCGTCGGATCTGAATTTGTAGATAGGAAGTTTACTTGCCGTTTATCGTACCAGGATGTTGCGACTAAATTTCCTTTCTGTAATGCCTTTGACACTCCCCTTTGTTTCTTCAAACAATTCCGGTAGAGGCTATCGGGCCATCCTTTGCGATCCACACGACAAGTGCCGGCGGCATAAATTCCATCGGAGTGGAGCTTCTCAAATAGATTTGGACTAGAGAAAAAATTATCCATGTAGACATGGAAATTTTTTCCCACTAATCTTCTGGTCAGGTCGATAACAACTCTGGAAGCAAGTCCTTTTTCCGCAACGCCATCTGTTTTACCGGTGTACACCTGCATTTCATACACATAACCATTAGTGCTGTCTGCTAACTCCCACACTTGGATTCCAAATTTGCATGGCTTAGCTGGTAGATATTGCCTATAACTGAGGCGACCGCGAAATGGAATCATTGCTTCATCGACAGAAACGGTCATATGTGGGCGGTAATTCTCTATCAGGTTTTCCTGAATGACGTTGAAAACCGGCGCAATGTGATGCAACTTGACATGACCAGGCTGACCTCTTGGGGGGTTGGTTGTCGAATCATTCAAATGAAAATATTGAAGTAATTTCTCAAATCGTGGTCTGGTCATGACCATGGGTACCGATGGAATTTTGAAGAACTGATCTTTGGCCCAGTAATTCTTGTAGGATGGCAGCTGGATAACAGACATGAGAACATGAAGCCCAATGAAAGCTTTCATTTCTTCAGAATTTGTCTCGGTCCATTTCGGATCTGGTGTTTTCTCTGCAAATTGGCTAGCATACAAATTGGTCTGTTCTGTGAAATGATCGAACAATGTTTCCGGGAAAATTAAATTCAGGAAGTCCAGTTCGCTTTTTTCCTTTTCTAGAACAAAAACTGGACCAGTTTCCTCAGAAAATTGACCTACTGTTACTGCTGTCCGGTTCGAGCTCCATTTGGAATTTTGAGTACCGGTAGTTGTTGTTGTACGGCTTGTCGACGTTTCGGGCACTGTGTCATCTGTCGGTTCGATTTCACCTTCAGAATAATTAAATCTTCGTAACTGACGTAAAGGAATGTCATCATCAGATGAATCTGTATCGGCTACATCTAAATCTGAATCACTTTCGACTTCAGAAAATTCGACATCGTCACCAGTGAAGCCGAGAAATTCCTCGTCACTTGACGAGTCGGCCCAGGCGGCCATGATTTTTACAACCCACGCTTGAACCCACGCTATCGTTGTCAAATTAGACCGGAAACTAACATTATAGCCAATGAATGAAAGTCTAGAACATACCTTGGACTCTTATAAAACATTTTATGATTGGACATGAATGTAGGAAGTACTGCAGATTTATTAGAATCAACCAATGACAAGCAGTGTTATTCGCGGCTTAGGCCGCTCCGAGGGAAATGGCTGCTGGAAATCTCCGCGGGTTTAGATGTTCCCAGGGAAGCACAGCTATAGTCTGGTGACGGCCCTAGCCGCTGCGGGTAGCGAATGAGTTAAGGGGTATACAATCCATAAAGATGGTTCTCCAAGACTGAGTTCATGTTGAATTTAGTAGTAAATGTTTTCTGAACAATGAGTTTATTGATTACTTGTGCAGTAACACAGACTAATACTTTTTGTCTGTGACAAACAATTTGGTCTAAGGGAGATAATAATGCAGTTTGACAGGAGTTATTTCCCTTGAAAATCACATGGCCATACCAGGCTTATATTCTTTCATTCCTGTAGGGGTTCTGAAAGTGGTCAGTTTGATGTCTGTATTTCAAACAATTAGCAAAAAAGTCAAGGAAAGGCTACTAAACTAAAATTCTCACCTCAGAGACCATGAAAGTGAGCACAGCTTCAAGAAAGTATTTTGTAAGGTTCTCAGGCTGCTTTTCCCCAGTAACAAGGTAGACGGGAGTTATTTCCCCTGATGCAATAATTCCACCGTAACCTGCAAAAATATATAGTTAAAACAACTGTACATGTATACCCATCTCATGAATGATCACAAACATTGAAACAGTAAGATACAATAATATTAATATAGTACAAATGTTAGAGTCGACAAAACTAGAGCTTCAGCATGTAAATGAGTATAAGAATCAACAAGTAGACAATTCAAAGTTACACACTAGCAAAAGGAATAATTATATATCTTCGCAATGAATTTACATGTAACCCTTGTATGCACATAACTCTCAAATACTTCTAAACTCATTAGCCCATTCCACTGAATGTATTTACCTATATTTCCATGTGTCAATGGATGAATCACCATTGTCTATGGTCGAACATAGAAAATACATACTATCAACTCCATAGCTGGGGCACCTGGCATCAAAGGCCCCAAAGCTTTCAGTATCACCCAGACCCGGGACCAGTCCGAAGAACATCTGATGACAGTCGTCTGAGGCATTCTCTTGTAGGATCTGATACCAGATCATAAAAAGTCGCAAACCTTCTCGTCGTACCTGTAAAACACACCCTCTTTGGAATATTCATCATAATGACAGGTCATGCAAACCTATGTACATAATGAAATACATTTGGTCTCTGGTCCAACAGGACATCTGATAAAATGCCCCTTAGGTTAAAAATTCCAAACACAGATTCAACCATCAGTTGAACAAAACAAAATGAAGAACAATACACAGGTATCGGGATACTTCGTTTACCATAGCGTGAGCGCAGGCCACAGGTGAATGCAGTGACTTAGCTAGCGATCCGTCCGCCTGTCAATTTGGAAGGGTGACTTTTTCAAACGACCGAAAGTGACGAGCAGGCGAGAACTTGTGACGGGCGAAATAATCAGATTAATTCAATAAAATAGACGGGCAATATACTCAAATAGCCCCATTAATCAGCGTAAGCTAATTCTTCGTTTCATTATTAACATCGCTGGCTTGTTCCACGTCTCCGCTGGTCGGGCAGCATGGCTAACGTGCATAGAATTTCCCCCAACTCGTGCTCCATGTTGATGATGTTTAATACCGCTTCATCGCTCGTACCCCAGGGCTCCCGATTCGCGAATGAACTCGCGCGAGAGAACGTGAGACGCTATCAATCACCACTGGCAACGCGCCTTGCTAATGGCTGATGACAGCGACAGAATTGGTTGGACGGGCACTTTCTGAATTCCGGCTAACACCGTGGGTGAATGTGTGATTCAGTGGCCTCTGCCACTCAAAGATAAACATTGTGTGACTTCCATTTCTCTTAATTTATGCAATATCTGGTGCATGGCAGAATATTCACAAACAGAAAGGTAATCAAATAAAATCAATTTGCAGCAGTTATATCCCCCAAATCTGCAGAGAATCAAAGAATAGGATTTTCAAAACTGTAGCATACGACGCTGGCCTACTTTATGATTGGGCAGTTGGGGTCAATGGGGATTTTCTATCCAAATATGGCCATCATTTGTTGCTGTTTTGTTATCTGTCTCTCAAGGCTCTTTCACCAATTGTGGCTGGTTAACAATGCCTTCCTCATTTGTTGATCTGAGTGGTGATGTAGATATAGACTTTATTCCGGATGATGCCAGAATGTGAACATTCCAAGTTAATTCATGACCCCAATGACTCAAACTTACAAAAAGACAACATACTTGTGCTTTGTATTGGAACACTGATAGTTATGGACATCCGTTTGGAAGTTATGCAGTGTTTCACAGTCGAAAGAACTTTACGAAGCTCAGTGAAGAAATGTTGCACACAAAATCTAGTTCTCCAATGAAGACAGAATAATGTATCATTTTTATGCTCATCCACACAGTGAGAACGGTTGGAAGGTAACCATATTTCATTGATTTAATGACCTTTATTTCCATGCAGGACATAATTTACTTATCATATAGCATCAATACCTTCAAAGAGTTTCCTGGGTGAAGGAGCTTCCTCAGAATACGACCTGTAAATGAAGAGTAAGGGTCATGTGAGACAGAATAACAACATTGGTCAAAGTTGCTAGTACCTTACGACACAAATGAGAATGCAGAGCTGAGTAGGCCTACATGTATAATGACTCCATGAATAAAACATTTCATCTATATAAATATATATGTATTAGGACATTTCAAGCATATTCCATTTCAGGGGTTATGGTACTGAGAACTTTTTGTTTCATATTTCTGTTTTTACTTCTCTCAGACTGTCCCTGCAGTTCTTATCTCTACTAGGTTTAACAGTGTTAGTGCATGCTAACTTATGTTCCATCATTCCCCCGAACCAGTCAATAACTGTATCAATATAACGGAACACATTACATATTGCAAAAAAACAATTGATCAATATACTAGTAAATATCTGGGTACTTCTGTCAGCGAGAAAGTATATACATACCAATACTGTGAAACATCCATCTTTTGTGAACCAGTTCTGGCAAGACTAGCAAAATTTTCTAAAAATACAAGATAAAACAAAATCAGCAGGAATCAAATCCCAACATCTTTGTGATCTTTAACTATCTTTTCTTTCTCTCAAAATATGACAAAGCTTTCACTGTGCAGCTGAAAATGGAGTCGGAAAAAAACTCAATATTTTAACTAGGGTGGTAAAAATTTTGACATCTATGAACCCCTGTGTAGAAGCATTTTTATAATGCAGGGTTCCCAGCTTTTCATGGAAACAAAATTCCCTGATATTTCCCTGATTTTTCCATCATCAATTTCCCAAATTCCCTGAGAAATATGATAGTTTCAACAGCTTTTAACATGAAGATACAGTACAGATATGCAAAATAAGCACAACCACTGGCCAGAATGTTTGTGTTCAGTATTCAGTCACATTGCATGCAGTTATGTAAGAATTAGTCCTGATGAGAGTTCAAGTTATGCTAGATAAGCCCTTAATGAAGTGTTAAGAAGGAAAATGTGCATCCCTGGTGTGCACTAATATCCAACATATGGCCAGTCAGCCAGCCTCTCTTGCTACTCAATTTCACGGAGTTTTTCCTGATGTTGGATATTTTTCTCAAATTCCCTGAGTTATCCCTGACTGGAAAACTGGAAAATCATTTTCCCTGATTTCCCTGAATGGCTGGGAACCCTGTAATGTTGAGAGACTAAGAGATTATCTGAACTGTTCAGTTTTTCTGCTACTTACCTCAAATATCTGAAGAATAGATTCCAATTCTTCCCTGTGTGCTTTGTTTGCTGTAATTATTTACAAAATTCCGAAGACAATCAATATTCGAATGGTGCACTGGACATAACATGTAATATTATTATATTTGAGCTGTCTCAAATTGAGCATTTAATGTAATGGGGCATCCATAAATTATGTATGCCCTCAGGGGAGAGGGGTGTAGGCGCACTCTGCATGAAAATAGACAAATTAGCTCCAATACCTCTAATGCCAGTAGGTGGGACTAGAATCAATTACTACTTTGTTGATTTGCTGTAGTGCCATACCATGTTTTTGGGGGGTGGGGGGTGGAAGGGATTTGGTTTAATGTCACACTCAAGGTTATTTCACTCATATGGCGACAGCTCGTATGAATGGTGGAGGAAGCCGGAGTACCTGAAGAGAACTGCTGCCCATTGGCAAGTAGCTGGCAAACTTTCATACATGCACCAGCGGGGCCATACTGAGATCATGTACTGCCAAATTTATTCTGGAAATCAGATCCAGGTCAGTCGCCTTCAACATGTTTCTGATCTATTTAACTTGAATGCATGTGGGACATGAATTTGAACTTCAGAAATAGGTCAAGGTCGGTCATATTCGATAACAGTCTAGTCCATTATCAAGGGTGTCACTAGAGGCGCCCAACTGCATGTTATTTGCCGATGTTGGGCAGCACAGTACTGAGATCTCTAATAAGTAAGCATAGGAAACGATCCCCTCTCAAGAAATCCTGGCGACACCCTTGATTATTAGTTGCTTATGTAGTAGGAATTTCAGCAGTGTAGGTAAAATCCTTCGTGAACTATGGTAATAAATAGAATCTGACCTTGAAAAAATGGGTCAAGGTCAGTCAACTCACTTCTGGATCATCACCAGATACATAATATGTAGTATTTATTTGGAAAGTCTGGCTATAATTCTTCGAGATATATCATAACTGTGTAAAAATAGGTCAAGGTCAATCAACTAGACTTTAACTTCATGCCAGCTGCAACTGTTGTATGAATTTGGGAAGCCTGGCTATAGTCATTTAAGAGATGTCCACATTGAATGTCTGTGTGGACAAACAGAGGGATGAGAAAGCGAGGTAAAAGCATACAGGGAGGAGAGGGGGTGTTTACAAAGCCATTCACAGAGGTTACATACCTTTGCTACCGGATGATGCAGAATGACTGATGGGTAGCCATAAATTCATACGATTTACATTTAGAAAAATTGTTTTTAGATAAATGACAAATTTATCAATTGTGCAGTGTGAGAACTTTGCCTTGGGAGCTGATCAGTTCAGTAGGTTCAAAGTTTGAACATTCATCAACATAAGGGAGCGTATCAATTTTAAGAACGTTCACTTCTAAGGAATGGCGTCGGAAAATGAACTGGCGTCCGTTCGTGCTACTTTTGAAAACGAACGTTCGATAGTTCAGAAATGAACTCGGGTGCGTTCATTCTCTTTGAACGTTCATATTTTAGCGACAAAAATATATTTGAACGTTCATATTTTAGCGACAAAAATATATTTGAACGTTCATATTTCAGCGTCCAAAATATAAACGAACGTTCTCTGCTTGAACGTTCTTTCTTGTTAATAACACCAAATTTTCGTTGTTGAGATTTACGAGTGCGTGTCGACATTGAATAAACAGGCGAGTTAAATTTGTATGCCCCCGCGGCAAAAAATATGAAAAAATATCGGCGTACGCGTATGTACACCATCATAAAGATTTTCCCTGGATGTCGAGTTCAGCCATACCACGTGCGGAATATAAAACTGCAATGTATTTTTTTATGTTTGATGTACGCACGTTTTTTACATTTTTGCTTACCCAAAAATCAAGAACTTGAGGGATGTTCGGACTTGAAATTTAAGCATTTTCAAGAACTAAACGCTGCCGTTGTCGATTCGTGTTCAATTTTGCTGTTCCAACTATCAATATATCTAAATTAACGATCGTTAATGATCGATCCCATTTTTGTGGAGATTTATGATGGGATCTCCTAACTAAGCTATCAGGAAATTCAAATAGTTAAACGACTGAATTCAAATATACATGGCGTATGGAATTAATTTCATTAATTTTGGCAACTGTATATCAATTTCGCGCCTCTCCCCAAAACAAGATAGACGCGTATTTCGTGTCGACTTCGGAATGTTTCTTTGTTTGACACGAATGTCAAGATACCCAACTATGATACTGAAAACATATTTTTGTATAGTTCTGTCAGAAATAATTTAGAAGCGTATATCATTTCTATACCGAACGCAGCGATTCAGAATATTTTATGATTGTAGAATTCACGGCGATGCATAAACCGAAAATAGTTTGCGCTCTTGTATTTGTTGCAAACGAACTGCTTTAATTATTATTCCATTGACTATCAACTAAACCGAATGATTATTACAGACGTCATACACGAGAATGAAAGATTGTTTGATATGAAAAGTATGATTGCCTTGCGTGAAGTGTTGCGAGACTTTTTTAATTGTGCGGATCGAAAAAAAGATATTTCTAGCTTCCCACATGTAATGGTCCTCTTATATGTCTGTATATCATGCATTAATCCAAAAAGTGAAATAACCTCAAGTGTGACATTAAACAAATGAACATAGAATATATATATATAAGGCCATCCGCTACTTTTCCAGATGAAGCTGACGGTCTTCAAGCTGACAAACAGCCCTTTCTTTGGCAAAAAATACACAAAGGAATGGCGAAGAACATCATTTCGAATAATTGATATCATAGAATTGTAAATGAGTTCCAGATAGTGAATATGTAACAAAAATATACCACCTGATGTCCTTCTAAACTAGATCCAGTGGTGAATTTGTGACGTCAGGGTCTCTTCCAGTTCATCTTTCCTCAAACGCACTTACCTTACAGTAGTTCATCTTCATCGTACGTAAACCTACCTTAAAGTACACCTGAAATAAATGTGGAGATGAAACGGGACAGAAGACGGGAGAAAAGAAGTGTGTTCGGATTGCTGTTATTGAAAACTGACCATTGAACTGGGTAAACATTCGAGCTATATTCCTCCCAATATACTGATGACTGTTGTGAGCTGTTGTGAATTTCAATTCAATTGTCCATGGCAGCAGGTAATTATTTCAGATAGTATTTTGACTATTAGATTTGTTTTAACGCTTAATTAATTTGTCGAAGAGGTACGTGCTCATAGCCCAAAGTTATATGAAGAAAACCCGAGGCGTTTACGCACATCTGTTTGGCGAAGAGGACATTGTACCCGGATATTTCAGTTTTCTTGCATCTTTAACGGAAGTTGTTCCTGGATGAATAATGTACATGATATAAACAAACTTTAATAACTTTCAGTCAGATACTTATTTCAATGGATAAAATGGTTCCACCCGTTGAGGGTCTCTCTGATGTGACCATGCAGGCTCCTTGTGGATTAGTTGCTGTTCGCAAACCGAAGTCGCCGACTGTAACTTGCTATATTCCTCTCCCAACCTCTTTCTATATATTAGTGACTAATTGAATTATATTCCCTCTTTCTACTTGCGAAACAATTTTTATCTAGATAAGAGATTAAGTTATACAGTCTTATCTTGGTCGATTCATGGAGACTGCTCCATCATGGAGCCGGTCTTCCAGGCTCCATCGTAGGTTGCTATCCCAGTGTCTGCAATTGGTTGTATTGTAAAGACCTTTATACGACTGAATGGGATTAACAAGGGTGATTCTAATAATTATGTTGTAGACAATCGCACTTGGTTTCCATTGTGCAATCGGCGTTTTTATCTTCCAGGGTGTGTCCTCGCACGTCCGCGAAGTGAAGTTCAAATCTTCGGGAACCTTCAAGATGTAATATATATGTATATGGGCCATGCACGAACCCCTTTATCGGGAGTATTGCGCGACACCTAAAATAATTTTAAAATTATATACCCTGATCACCCCAATATCTGTTCGTATATCTTAATTCCCTGAATATTCTATCATATTCTCGTTTCTATTTCCTTTCATAACATTTATCCAGTGGCAATTGAACTGAATACATCTGTACTAATATGTATATGTTATATTTTCAGATTTTTAATCATCTGTCGGGGTTGATGAACGAGGACTTATTCAACATCGTATGATTTGTGTTAGATCATGGGAGATACCCCCATGTTTAGACAGATAAACTATTCGCGATTCAATAACTTAGAGTGTGGATAGAATTACGTGTGTTCAGTGGATTTCTCCTCATGAGGTGACAAAGTTTCCAGCAGTCTCTCGCCTGAAAGAATAATCCAGAAAGAAGCCAGATGAATATAATACTGGTACATCCACAATTTATATAGATGGATCTAATTTTACAGTTTAATAAAATATGGATTCCCTATATGTCAATATGCCATGGATATACTTGTTGATTGGATAATACCAAATGCACTATTCTGTTAGAAATGAAGTAATACAGGTGAGTACATGTGGGACAGAATGTATGTGGCTGCGCGACATACCAAGCCTGGAAGATCAGATCAAGATGGTGAGGTTTTCTTTTACAGTTTTTTAATCTTTCTCATAACCCCCCTCCCTCACCCAGCTGTCACAACAAGATAAACGTTTTTCAAGATAAACGTTTTTGTGTCTGATCCGCAATCGTCTGTGTCAGCTTCTTGAGGATAATTCCAGGTTCTCCCACGGCTCATGCCTACTCATGCTGCTGTCGTGCACCATTCGGCATCATTCACTAGTATGTTTGGGACGACAATTTTCAGTATACACTTTACGTGTTTATGGAATTCTCATCAACTGCTTTGGTCTCACTCAACATGGAGTGTACAACTGAACCATCAATTCGCAATTAATCCACACCATTCGTTCTCTTCAGTAGAATCTGATCATATTTCTGCGAGAGTTCAAACGGACGATGAAGCCTGAACCTGGGCAACAATCAATTTCAAATTCCCCCACAACTATGAAAGATCTCACTTCCTCGATGAAAATAAATAAGTGATCTTCGTGAGCCGATCAAGACCATTCCACATTCATTTCACAAACCCGATCCCACAAGGAGAGATTTGCTTCTTTAATGTTGAATTAGACAAAGACTGATCATCGATTCTTAATATATACCAGCTAATAATGGATTATAATGGTACTGGAAATAAAACAAATATTTGCAGTTGATATTGACATTCACTGAAAAGCGCCAATGAGGTATAGAATGTAGTTCTAAGCAGAAACACAAACAATAATATGTTATACCATTTTCATTAACTGTCAGTTTTAATGAAATGGAATTAGATTATTTTGTGAGGAAGATCACAAAATAATCTGAACGCTGATTAAGTCTCAGCTCTGTGAGCTCAGGCCAGTTCAGGCGATGGAGACAAAGGTCGGTTGATCGATAGCGAAACGGCTCCGTTGCTACATGGGGATCCAGCTCCATAGACGACGAATCCTGCATCATCGACTGATGGGGAGTCCAGACTGTATGGTGAATTTTTGGTGAACAAACTTGCAAACCTGTCAGTTACTTATATTCAATTCAAGTTGATTACAAGTATAGTTTATAAAAATCATCAGTACTTTCAGTTCCCGTGTCAAATAACGTGGCCAAGGATATCTGAAATTACAAATGAAAAATATAACAATGCAATAATTCCAACAATATTATTATCCTATTATTATAATCCGATCTTATATGATTTAATCAATGCAACTTCAATAATATAACACTCAATACAACCAGAAAACCTAAGCCTTTAATTACGCAAAAGAAAAAAAAAACTGTTTGATGGATTTCTACGGCACCCTTCTTTGCAAAAGATGTTGCACCTCTCTTTCCCAAACTCAAAACTTCTTTCGCGCACGTGTCTGTGAAAGCTGTGCGGTATTAAAGTTGAACCTGGAAAACAGTCGTGGGGTATTTTCTGCATGAGTTTTAGGAAGTAGATTGCTCAATGTATCGATGAATGGTCAGTGTGAAGAATAAATTGTAATCTTTCACGAGACTGTCTTCCTTATGCAGTAAAGTAAAAGTAAAATTCACGGAAGGCTTCATTGAGATAATCCGGAAAACACACACAGCGCAAACTGGGCAAGAGTTATTTTAACTTTACCAAACCAATTATCACCTTGTACGGTTCCGTCCAAGCGCACTGCATGGCAACTTTTCTCAAGCCTGCTGAGTAATCCTGCTACCGTAACAGTTGTGAAATCACTCTTTGTTTCACAGTAACAAGTTGTCTTGTCAGGACCAATCAGGTCGGTAAAAAGATGTGGTATCGGCAGATTATATTCACACTTACCTGCCATTGTACAATAACGCAGAATGTCATAGGCGCCGAAACAAGATTCTTTTTCCGGCCTGACCACCTTCCACTGCCACGTGTCTCGGCCTGATTCGGCGCGAATCACACAACCTCGTGCACTGCATGATTTGGCGCGAAATGATGCAAGTTATCACTGAATGTATAACGGCGATTCGAACACTGGACATTCATCAAATGTTCGGCGTGGTCCAATACATACGGAATATAGGCCTACAGCATTTACAAAACGCTATACAAATTAATTCAATTAAAAATATTTATTTTTCCTATTAATCTGCCACGACAACATATAAAACGCGACTCGTAAACTCCGATTTCAGTTTCGGAGGGATAGCTGTGGTCATCTCCAAGGCAAAATACGTATTGACCGTAATTGTAATATTCATATCTTTGTACACAATTCAATTGTATACACCATATAACAATCCAATAAATGAACACACGTTATGGTAAATCATAAACTTGAACTAGACTTGGTATTAAAGCTGAGAAATAGAAGCAAATTTTACCTTTTTCGTTCCGCGTGTAACGTTGTGTAGGAAGTAATACAAATGTCAATTAACCAAATCAATAATTTGTAAAATTTGAGTAAGCAAGTATTTCAGATGAAACATACAAAAATATTCGTGGAACAATTTAAACAGTCTTTTTTTGTAGTACTGGTACAGCTCTTTCACTTTATCTCTTCAACAAACGAAGTCGCGTATACGGTACGAACGAATATCTACCGTCTATAACAAAATAGTTGAAATCATTTTGCTAATAATGGCAAATTAACATACAGGGTTGTGAATCGTAGCTCACTATTGCAGTCTCTATGGTAAGATATAATAAATATTAAAACAACTTTCTAATTTCTTATAATATTGGGCTTATTGAATAAAAAAAGACACTCATTCCAAGGGCAATCGTCCCAATATATCTTGTGACGTCCCCAGTAATGATCGCCTCCATATCAATCATTTCCATTTGGGTGCATGGATAATAGATTGTTTGCCGCATATGGGCGCTTGATCGCAATAGAACATTCTTCAATATATTCATCACCAATGCGGACATTATGGCAGAAATTTCATCCTTACCTTATTTAATTGAGGAGTAAATTCTGGAAAAATGAAGACAGTAAAGAACGTTCCCGATCGATTTTGCCATGCGGTACGCGGACGTGCGAGAAAACGAGTTTTCATCAACACTTCTCGACAACAATCGACTAAAATTTGCAGTTTTACACTGCCACAGATACATTTCGAATGGAGAATAAAATATACATATAGTTGGAAAACGAGCTGTGCTTTTTTTTTGTCAACTGGATTGAACATTTGAATGGGGACAGACAAGCGCGGCGCTGATCAGTGTCGGTCACATATTTCGCATGAATGCCACACAACGATCAGTAACCGCAAAATAAACGTTTTTTTTTTTCTAAATGCGGACGTTTACCCTTTTACCTTTTATTCACTTTCATTAATAAGCAATACCTAATTGTCAACTTTTGATTTGTAAAAGTGCGAACGTTCAAAGACGAGGGACATGCGGCTGTACGTATTTTAACAGCTTTCATTTTCTTACCAAATGAATGCAGCGTTCATTTTCTTTCCAAATGAACGCAGAATTTGTTTTTATCAAACGAACGTTCATTTTATCAAACGAACGTTCATTTTATCAAACGAACGTTCATTTTATGCGTTCACTTCAGTTCAAAAACGAATGCAGGTAAGTTCACTTTCCGACGCAGAGTCCGTCTCAAATGTCCTGGATGAGTCAGAAAATGAACTCCATTCAGTTCAAAATCGGACGCATTCAGCGTTCTTAATATTGATACGCTCCCTAAACTTACATGTATTTTGTGAAAATATATACATATGATATTATCAATATCAACAACTTGTGTGTTACCACCAAAAAAGCAAGACGATTGACGGAATCACTCATCACGATGCTCTCACAAAATTTCTTGGTCGGCCAGAATGAGTTGTGTGTGGTGATTCATTTGATGTTGATACTTGTTTGACAACTACATGATGTAGATGCAATATCATATGCCATTTGTTCTGACCAGCCAATTGAATATTCCTCTCATATTCTTGATGAGAACACTCAAGTTTTACACATAGGGATGTTGATATGGTATCTCCTTAATGATTCATGTACCCTCAACATGCTCAAGAAAACATATAAATATATACCACTGCAAGTTATGGATACTTCAAAACTTACATGAAGAAATGCTTTTATCGTGAATAAAATATAAGCTTACAGATTGATTGGATATTGAATTCTTAGTTCATGCCAAAGTGGCAAATTGCCAGTGGCTGCTTCATTTCCTCTACTGTTAGTTGTGCAATGGCAAAGATTATGGGAAGCAAATAAACTTAATTGCATTTTAAAGGACCAGGTCAGAATTTTAAAGGGAACGTAAACTCTGGTGAACTGTGCATGGCCAGTTAAAGATTTTTCCTCATAGAATCCAAATCGTGTATCAGATATTTTTTTACAATTTTTTCAAAGCAGTACTTAACGTTTTAACTTCGTTACACTGGAACAACATAGGGGCCTCCATGTTTGAAGAATCGTGACGTCAGTGGACACTAGTTCTTCTGCCTCTGGAGGTAAAAACGCGTCAATTGGTAGAGGTGCAGTATTCGAGATCGTAGCTTACAAACATGAGTGAGGTTGATAGTGCGACGTGGCGGGATTACCTGGTACATTGTGACAGCCAAATGCAGAGCAGCCCAGCATCGTAGAATATCTGCTAGAATCCGGCCGTATTCTACATCAAAGCTAATCTATAACATTGCCTCTGTTAGTCGGGGAACGGAGGAGTGCATGAAAACGACCATATGCGGCCATGTTATCTCGACGCAGAGAATGTCCAATGACGTAGGAGATTATCGGCACAACTGAATTTCACGCTTTCCCATTGGATAAAAATCCTGCCCAAAATAAACATGGCGGCGCCCCCAAGAAATTCCAAATCACGGTATTTTCTATGTTTGCGTCTGTCTCATTCATTGGAAAAAAAATAGAAAAAATATTTGTCACGATTTTTTTAATCTATCGGGACTCTTGTATAATTCCGGTGGTGTTTTACCGCAGAGTTTACGTTCCCTTTAAACCAAAATATTTTTTCAATTGATCAGATTTTTTGCTATTTATTTCACATTTTGAATATTCAAGTTGTTTGAGGAAATTAAATTAAATGGATATTTGTAGTTAATAATAGTGAGAAATAACAATCATGTTCATTACAAATTACTTGGAATTTATTTTGGTTTAATATTTCTAGTTTTGCATGCTGATGTTGCTCATAAGTTGCTAGCTCAATTAGATTTACCCAGGGCTTGATGCGATTTCCACTTTCAGTGATGATATGCCTTTCTGCAGGGTCATCGGTTGAAGTTTACGGCAGGTATTCTCTCTATCACTGCAGAATGTCGTCTTGCAGTGCTGGCTCCAGCTGAATATATCACTGCAGAATGTGGCCTTGTAGTGCTGGCTCCAGCTGAATATATCACTGCAGAATGTGGCCTTGCAGTGCTGGCTCCAGCTGAATATATCACTGCAGAATGTGGCCTTGCAGTGCTGGCTCCAGCTGAATATATCACTGCAGAATGTGGCCTTGCAGTGCTGGCTCCAGCTGAATATATCACTGCAGAATGTGGCCTTGCAGTGCTGACTCCAGCTCAATTTTTCACTGCAGAATGTGGCATTGCAGTGCTGGCTCCAGCTGAATACATCACTGCATAATGTGGCCTTGCAGTGCTGGCTCCAGCTGAATATATCACTGCAGGATTTGGTCTTGCAGTGCTGGCTCCAGCTGAATATATCACTGCAGAATGTGGCCTTGCACTACTGCTGGCTCCAGCTGAATATATCACTGCAGAATGTGGCCTTGCAGTGCTGGCTCCAGCTGAATACATCACTGCAGAATGTGGCCTTGCAGTGCTGGTTTCAGCTGAATACATCACTGCAGAACGTGGCCTTGCAGTGCTGACTCCAGCTGAATACATCAAGTGCAGAATGTGGCCTTGCAGTGCTGGCTCCAGCTGAATACATCACTGCAGAATGTGGCCTTGTAGTGCTGGCTCCAGCTGAATACATCACTGCAGAATGTGGCCTTGCAGTGCTGACTCCAGCTGAATACATCACTGCAGAATGTGGCCTTGTAGTACTGGCTCCAGCTGAATACATCACTGCAGAATGTGGCCTTGCAGTGCTGACTCCAGCTGAATACATCACTGCAGGATTTGGTCTTCCAGTGCTGGCTCCAGCTGAATATATCACTGCAGAATGTGGCCTTGCAGTGCTGGCTCCAGCTGAATATATCACTGCAGAATGTGGCCTTGCAGTTCTGGCTCCAGCTGAATACATCATTGCAGAATGTGGCCTTGCAGTTCTGGCTCCAGCTGAATACATCATTGCAGAATGTGGCCTTGCAGTGCCGACTCCAGCTGAATTTTTCACTGCAGAATGTGGCCTTGTAGTGCTGGCTTCAGCTGAATGCATCACTGCAGAATGTGGCCTTGCAGTGCTGGCTCCAGCTGAATATATCACTGCAGGATTTGGTCTTGCAGTGCTGGCTCCAGCTGAATATATCACTGCAGAATGTGGCCTTGCAGTGCTGGCTCCAGCTGAATATATCACTGCAGGATTTGGTCTTCCAGTGCTGGATTCAGCTGAATATATCACTGCAGAATGTGGCCTTGCAGTTCTGGCTCCAGCTGAATACATCATTGCAGAATGTGGCCTTGCAGTGCTGACTCCAGCTGAATACATCACTGCAGGATTTGGTCTTGCAGTGCTGGCTCCAGCTGAATATATCAAGTAAGTGCAGAATGTGGCCTTGCAGTGCTGGCTCCAGCTGAATATATCACTGCAGGATTTGGCCGGCAAGTTGCAGTGCTGGCTCCAGTTGAATATATCTTGTGATACCTAATTATCTTGAGAAATTTATAACATTTATGTTGTTCAAATGAAAACAAATACCTTTGAGCTTAGAGTGGAACTCTGCGGGTGGGTGGAACTCTGAGTAAGGGAGATTGGGGTACACTGGGACGGTTTTCATCTTTTTTGCAAAAATCTCTGCTATTATTGTCCTGTGGAGTAGCCTTCTTTGCTCTAGTTATAACTATTATTTAGTATGACATAATCATACAAAACAATTCTGAAATATCTGTTATACTTTTCTGCAGAATTTGTTTTTAGAAAGTGGAAAAAATGTGTTCCAGTTTGCCCTGAATATGGGTGCAGCTGGGACAATAGTCAAAATAAATTTTAAATCAAATATATACTAATATGTTTCATATGAGTTCAGAAGATTCAACAGTGATGGTTAAGTACAATGTAGTTGCAATTTTAGACCCCTGCTTTACATAAAATATTTCCCAGAGGCGAAATTCCAAGAAAAAAATATTTTATGTGATTCTCATGCCAACGAAAACATTTGAATTTGAAAATTTCAGTACAGCTCTTCAAATCCGATTGAATTAGCAAGTACTACTATCTAGGAAACAAAATAATGCACTTTAATAGCATTTTAGGATGAAAGTAAATTTCATCATTTGATTACTATTGTCCCAGTGTGCCCCCGCAAAAGTGCCCCAGCCCGCCCCGGGTGCATATATCATCCTGACCTCAGTCCTAAAAATTTACTTGGACTGCTCAAAAACAAATTTTTTTGTTCATAATTTTTTAACAATAATAGGTTTTACTTGTAATCAATATAGGTGTTGTATGAAGGTGGTAGCCTTCTGCTGATAATAATGTAATGTGTTTCCTGTCCATAATGACTTGTCTCAGTGTGCCCCATGTTCCACTGTAACCCAATCTCCCCCACTACTGGTGGAACTCAGAGGACAGGCCAAAGTTATCCTGAAATTTCCGGCTGGAACTATGAGGATGCAAAATTGGATGATACAACACCGGCCTTTACAATTGGACCATATGCAGCAACAGCTGCCCTATTGAGTCCATCATGCATTGTCACACAATACAGAATATAGACTGTTTATACGATGAAACTCTTGATGGTATCAACATGACGATGCAATGAGCCCTAATCTGGGCCCTGACCGATCAACTATTGTAGTAACAGTTTATATTACACATGCATGCTCATGTTTACAGGGAAAAATGTAACAACTATAAGAGTGAGAGAGAATAGGTAAATAGAGGAGCAGTTCATTCCAGTTGAATAACAGGACATTTAGAGTAATTTTGCAATATTTTGGTTCTTAAACAGTTGGACTACTCAAGCTTGCATGGTGTGGATCAATTAGGGCCACGTGTAAATGAGATTAGTAGATCGTAAGAAAATATGGTTATATAAACTAGTGCCTGGAGCGCCTACACAGACTGAAGCAATGTCTATTTACAGAACTATTGGGCAGTTGATTAGACCAGTGCAGTGGATCAGATAATGAGGTCAATGCCAACCACAGGTGGATATATTGTATATGTAACCATATGTAAGCATGCCTGTAGGGCCATCCCACCATCCATCTGGGCGAGCTACCTCAGGTAATACACACCTGGTCTGGGAGGATCATCCCAGGACAGCTCCAGCTTTATATTGTGGACAGGACACCTGCAGTATAGTCCAGGCTAAATTCATACACCATTTTTAAGAACTTGACTGATCAGTCTGCGACAGTCAGGAGATTAAGACAGTGTTCCAGAAGGCTTTTACAGTATTTTGAGCATTGTTTGAGAAATGGTTCTCGAAGGAAATGAGGATCAATTTAATAGGCATGTGAATGAAGCTTTGCTTCCCATTGAATATTTTTTTAAATAACAACTTTTTTGCTATTACAATTCAAATAAGTCAAGAGGTGTTACATAATCTATGTGAAGACTTCAGGAGCATATTTATTGCATGACCAAATTATAATGGAGACACAATGAAGAACCTGAACTTGAAATGTCCATCCAGCATACCTGACCATACACATAATCTTAGCTGCATGAGTTAACCAATGAACAGAACAAGTTTGATTGTGCGTGGTCTTGATTTATTGAAAGTTAGTGCCTGTGTTGTAGATACAGCAGGCCTTATTTTTTCAAAATCTGGCGTGAACGATTTACCGTTCGCGTGATTTTTTGCGTACGTAACCGATCGTTCGGTTACGCACCAAGTTCGCTGCGTAACCGATCGGTTACGTGAAAGGTTACGTAAATTTAATACATATTACCATTTGCTCAAGGACACGAACAATATACGAGAAAAAAATAACTGCCGACCACGCTGACGTAATGCCGCTGCTCTCTATTTGCCCCCGGTAATTGTGGCAAATTCAAACTGCTTGACATGGACAGTACGACACTTGACAGCCACATCGTGATATTTTCCCGTCACACGACTATTGTGTATTCACTAATGATTAATTGCCATACCATTTATAAACCGGAATCTATGCTTAATTTCTAATAGAACAGCTGTAAATCCAATCTGTAAACCCGCTCTAGTCCGTATCATCAGTTTGCCATGAGGCTTATGTCTGTCCCATTCTGATTTTGACTGCAGGGGTGAAAGAGCACGCATACACAATTAACTGTTTTCCCATTGTTCAAACAAAAAGATATTTATTCTCCCGAAACCATGAGAACATTACACTAGTGTGAAAAGAATAAAGATTATCTTACTGTTAATAAGAGAACAAATACCAACGAAATGCTATTTGATTTACGGAGAAACTTAACTACAATCCATCTCCCCCACAGTTTTCATTGTTTTTGGACATGAACCACACTGGCCGGGATAGACTCACTTGAGTCACTTGGCAAAATCAACAGGGGTGAAAGGTGTAACAAAGCTGAACACGAGTTCATATTTATTTGATCATATGAATATTTTATACCTGTCAAACCGGTGGCATTATTTCAATGACATAAGAATAAGGTAACGGTTCATTCGAATACAAAACCCAAGAATGATGGTGTTGTAATTTGCATACGACGGTCTTTCCACCCCCCCGTGATCACCAGACTTCATGATTGAGATCGCCCGGGGCTGGCAGCACGTGTTGAGGTCAACATGCTGTAAATGGCAGTGCTGACCTATTTCCATCTGGGCATGCGTAATTGTCTGGCCAGTGAAAACGAAACCACTCCGACACAAACAATTTAACCAGGCCATAAGCAATTCATGATTTATCAAACAACCACGGCCGTGTAAATTAGCCTGCCAGTCGACAATAGGAGAAAGAGAAAGTGCACGGTATACACGCAAATATAACTGTCGCCATTTATTTTATTTCCAGTTTGTGCAGACAGACACTGCCGACTTATGAAAATAAGCTAGCAGATAAAATTCGCCCCACGTGAACGGTGACCGTTCGCGTAAAATACGATTTGCGTAACCTTCACGTAACCTGAACGAGCGTTCGCGTCAAAAAATAAGGCCTGGTCATGTAGCTAATTTCCATCCTTCTGTCCATCCCACCCATGCTGTGTATGTAATATCTTGATAACAATCCAACTGATCGATTTGAAACTCGGGGACTGAGATTTACACATTGATCAGCGAGACAGCAGTTGGTATTGATTTTCAATGAGCATTCAGTGAAATCCAAGATGCCTGCCATCTTGGATTTCTTTTCCACAACCAAACACAACTGCCATCAACATTTGCCACACAAAATACATTTCATGGTGAGACTATCAGTTAACATATACCCCTTGGTGGTGGGGGGGGGGGGGGGCTTTTAGCTTCTCAAATTAGATTATTTTCAGTAGTTAAATCTTTCCTATAGAATCTGTGTGTTTCAGGTATTATACCTTTTTATTGCAGATGCTGCACGTTGGAACAAAGTCGAATGGAACAATCAACCAGGTGACTGAGAACAGGAAGAAATTTGAGGATAGAGCTAGCCCAGAATTAATTGACACTCCTGCAAATGCCATCTGCTATATAACCTGTGTTTGATCGAAGAAGATGGAATGTTTTTTGCCACAGAACATCTTTGTAGTTTAGAAATGAGTGATCAGTCGGTGAATAAAGTGTTGTCGTTATCATACTCCTATGACTTAAATTTTATTTCTGTTTCTTAAAAATAGTGATGTTTGTGACGGGCTTGATTAATTGGTCATTTGTTGAGAAACCATCAGTTCAAAGTAATTTTTCAAGAAAACTTTTAGAGTAAAATATCCCCTCAGGATGAAAAATCCTTGATATTGAATGATGTTTTTCATAGTCATTTGCATGTGGGTTCTTAGCATTTTTCCAATACTAATCAAGCAGTTGGCCATGAAGAGGTTCATCGGCTCATTCTGTTGAGCGGGTTTTATTTACTCATGCATTACTCTTTCCTGCTTGATTCCAGCACTAAATTACAGCATATATTTTGTATATATGAGCTGAATAGCTAGTGATTTTAATGTTGGCTCAATCTTGGCTGCCAATGTTGGCCCAACGATGGCTGCCCAACGTTGGCCCACTGAGCAAAAAGATGTTGGGCCAACGTTGGCTGGCCAACATTGGCCCAATGGTGGCTGGCCAATGTTGGCCCAACGATGGCTGCCCAACGTTGGCCCACTGAGCAAAAAGATGTTGGGCCAACGTTGGCTGGCCAACATTGGCCCAATGGTGGCTGGCCAATGTTGGCCCAACGATGGCTGCCCAACGTTGGCCCACTGAGCAAAAAGATGTTGGGCCAACGTTGGCCACCAACGTTGGCCCAACCAAAATTATGAGCTTGGCCAACGTTGGCCCATCGTTGGGCCAACGTCCGTGTGTTATCTGGGAAGTCACTGATGCTTTCAAATATTTGCGATATAATTACCGTGTATCACTTCGACAATTAGCATGATATTGGATATTCATGTATATAACGTTTCGTTGCGTGTCTATACTCCTTTGTCGCCCCTGCTCGGGTGTGCCTGTCACTGGGCAGGGGGCTGGACTGTCTTCCACGATATGGCTCGCCCTGGTGGGTCCCTGGCCCAGGTGGGGGTGTGGTTGTCGGTAGAAGATGGGAATGGAGCCATTTCCAGCAGACCGCACCCCCAGTGGGTCAACGCCGTGACAATGGAGTCAATGTAATTCATTTCTTGTTATTGTCCTATAATCATATTAATCATGTGGGGGGAGGGATAAATAATTTTATGCTCCGCGTGGGCGCCTGATTTGGTAATAAATATATTCTATTCTATTCTGATGACGCATGCATGCGCACTAGGCAAGTAGCGCTCGGATGGATGTTTTGGGGACTTTGGGGACTATTGGTCCGATTGGGTTGTGTGAGATGTCATCATGAAGCTCTCGTGAGGGAGCATCCAAATCAATGGGTGTGGGGTGGGAATAGTGTCTATCTGCGCAGTAGAAAAAGTATTTGATTGGACGTTTAGAGGTCGCGATGGACCCATAGTGGTCCAATTGGACCGTATGAGGTTTTATTTTGAAGTTCTCTTGGGGTAGCGTCGGATTGGACTGGTGTCTAGTCCGGTTTCATAGTTTTGCGTATAAGCAGTCTGGCCGTAGTATAGAAAGCAGCAATTTTGGGGGTGCGTGGAGTGCGTTTGAGGGACCATCCGTGGTCCGAATGCGTCGTGTGAGGTGTCAAATTGAAGCTCTCGTGGTGTAGACCACGACTTGAGGGAGGTCCATGTCATCTGTAACGTCATTGGTGACGTCATCAGTAGGAGTAGTAGCCACTACTTCTGTACTTCGGAAAACTTCTCTGCTCTGCACACAAGGCTTACCAGCACCAATGTCACATCTTGACAATACACATTTTATTTGTTCTCGAGCAGAGGTTGCGTCCAGAGTATATGCCGCCATCCATGCATATTATATATAGTCTCCCTTCCTACACACAATATGACGGCATATACTCTCGACTATAACCAGTCTGTGTTATAGAAGCAAGTTGATCGATTTCACAATCCTCTCAACAAAAAGAGACACCAATCACCAGATATTCTTATATCCATCACACCGGTAGGCCTACCTAGTAAATCCGCCACGCTGGAATTCATGATATAGAATAGTTTATCTCCCTAGTATAATCCGTGGCGTGTCCTACTCCTCCTCCTCCTCCTCCACTTTACTCACCTACTCCTCCTCCTCCACTTTACTCACTGCACAGCGGGTCGCATAGGTGTGGCGCGGGATAGGCTGGGGCGAGAGACCTGGGGTTTTCGCTACCTGAGATTCCATGGGTCAGGCATTCACCCTACAGTAGAATGAGTCGACTGCGCATGCGCGATGAGTAGTAGTATAGAAAGGGCACGCGACTTCCCTATCCCTGTAGATGTGGCGCGGGATAGGGTGGGCCGCGAGACCTGGGGTTTTCGCTACCTGAGATTCCATGGGCCAGGCTTGCACCCTACAGTAGAATGGGTCGACTGCTCATGCGCCATTAGTAGTATAGAAAGGGCACACGATCTCTCTATCCCTATAAACTAACCCATGGGGGTGAATGAGCCATGGGGTGAAATCCGTGGCGTATGAGGGTCGACTCATGTGAGTTTCACTTCTTAAGGGTCGGCTCATGTGGGTTTCACTTCTTAATCCGTGGCGTATGAGGGTCGGTTCAGATCCCCTGAGGTGGGGACATGCCCCTGAGGGCAGTGGGGGGGTTCAATGAAAGCTCGTCCCTCTAATAATTCAATCCCCCATCAAAATTCAATTACCCCCAATTTTGGGGACAAGATGCAGTTAGCTCTTCTAATGAATTTGATTGCCCTAAAATCAATGAAATAGCGAAGAAATAATGGATTATCTATATGACTTTTACCATTTTGACAGTTCTAATAAATTTGATCAGTCCAAATTTTATGGTGAAAAATTTCACGTCTTGTGATTGAATTATTAGAGGGATTATTATAGGGGGAGTTCAGTTTTGAATGATAATGATGATGATGAAATCTAATACTTTGGATCCTGGCTATTGTTCATACTCACAGTAAGTTTTATTCATCTGTTCTAATGTCGGATGAACCAGGTTTAGGTTGGCACTCACAAACAAAAATCTGTGGCTCTTCCTGTGAATTTGCAATAGCATGTTTAATTATTCAGTTGAACATTCAACTTTTAAGATTGTAAGAGGTTCTTTTTATCTAGCGACTGCTTTGGAAGATCATTTTAGGCGGGTGAGGGAGGACTGTGTCTTGGGTTATTTGAGCGAAATTGGTTTGTTGCATAAGTTTTAATGTGTGTATCTTTTAATGTGTTGGATTACTAAATTATTGGCTTGAATACTTAGAATTTGTTTGATCGTCGCTATATAGCTAAAATATTGCTGAACGCGACGTTAAACCTTAATTCTCTCTCTCTCTCTCTCTCTCTCTCTCTTCAACTTCAAAAGGGAAATCGACCCATCTTGGTTCTTGATTTATACTGACTACATACACTTTAGAAAAGTTCTGGCATAGCATTCTGCCATATTCCTTATAGACGGTTATGAAATTACATTTTGATGGCAAGTTAAATGCCCCAGGTATTAATTTATTATGAGACAGTGTTACGCAAGTTAAATGCCCCAGGTATTAATTTATTATGAGACAGTGTTACATTTACATCTTTTTTAATTTGCATATTTCAAAATGGTCTTAGTTCTTGGTTATACAAGCATGAAGAATGGGCTGTGTAGGACATTGACGTCACAGTACAACTCTGCCAAAGGGAAATCTCTGTCTGTTAAAATGCTTTAATTTGCAAGACAGACACCATGAATTATTCCCCAAATTGATTGATGATGGGGATAAAAAAAACAATAGATTGCAGAATATTTTGTTTGTAAGGTGTGGTAGGCTATTACGCAGCACTTATTTAATTCCTTTATTCGTGTTCAGCCTCTGAGAAGTTCACTGGGGTAATTACATGTATCTATATCGTGGTAATTTAGACCACCCATAACTAGATTATTTAACAGCCTTTAATGTGGCTTCAAGCCATCTTTTTATACAGTTATGTTTTTATCAGTGTGCTCCACTTCCATTTATTAAGTCAACACATCACATGTCCTTGGCCTCAAGTCAAGTCCAAACTTCTGTGATATGAAGCTTATGCCTTGAAATATCAAATATGAAATATAAAGCTCAGGGGTATTGTCATTGTGGTGTCCACCTGTTTGTCCGTCCGTTAATCTTTTTCTCTGAGCTTGATATCTTGTTTGGATAAAAGTTGTGCCCAGCAGGGCTAAAACGCAATCAAACATACATATAAAACATACACAACTACAAACATCAGACAACAGATAAAACACGCATCAATATAATAGGGTGTCCAATTACCCGACAAATTGATATATGAATATGAAATAACATTGTCTTGATCTATTATCATTCACCATGTTTTATTCGTTTTATTACTGAAGTAGCATAAACAATAATATGTGATTGGGGGG
Organism: Hanleya hanleyi; assembly: GCA_036873755.1. Lineage (NCBI taxonomy): Eukaryota > Metazoa > Mollusca > Polyplacophora > Lepidopleurida > Hanleyidae > Hanleya > Hanleya hanleyi. The sequence continues at coordinate 58,601 of JAVTVY010020112.1, forward strand.
GTGGGAGTTGTTCGTGGGGGTTTCGTTCGCTGTGGGTTTCTCTGACCAGAGGTACCGGTATGTGATGTACCGGTACATCGAAGAGAACTTATTGATGACTTGTGTGTCCAACTATCTCCCTCGGTCTCGCGCTACTGACGCGATTTCATGTGACTTTCACACGGCCATTTTCCTTCCACTTCTAATTTCGCTCTGATTCGTGACAGCTTACGTTCAATTTTCTTCTCCATATCAGATCCGAACAATCTTGTTTCGCATGATTGAACATACCGCATCCAGAGAAATACATTCGGCCTTTACTCTACAGTCCCAAAGGTAAATATATCCGAATAACTTAATCCTGCGGTCTGTTGCAGGTCAGGTCAGCTCGGCCTACACTGGCTCAAGACCATAATCCGCATTACCTGATTACCATCCCCTATAGCCCACCTAGGTTATTTAAGAAATAAGGGTTTGTTTTCCTGCGTAAAATTGCTCAGATATATGTAGGTAAAACGGACTTGCCCATTGTTTGAGGGTGCGTCCTCAAACAATGGTCAAGTCCGTTTTACCTACATATATCTGAGCAATTTTACGCAGGAAAACAAGCCTTTATTTCTCTTCTGACACATCATATTCGACAATAATATCCTCGTTTTTATTCCTATCTGAAGTTAATCGCCGCTGTTTTGTTACGAAAATGTAAACCAGTCACCCCTTTGTCTTGAATGGCGTTCAACTCGAATGGATCGTTTCCAAAACATTCTATGGGCGAGTCTATTAGCCTGGGGAAGGTGAGACAACAACGCAAGACAATCTGACCAATCAGAATGCTGTATTTTAACAATGCATGTTCCGGGTCCAACAATTATATATACATATTCTGAGCTATAAATATTATTGTCATTTAAAACACATTGTCAGTTACGCAGTGTCTGATGACAGCGGTAGGTACATTGTTGGAGACAAACTTCGATAACTTTATACAGTGTTCAACTCAATGGAGTTTACAACAATCGGAGAGGTATGGAGTCCAAACTTAGATAACGTCAAAGTGTACGAATACGGATCGTGAACTATTAAAATAGAGGAAGTTCATCACGTTCCTAGTTGAAGGTGATGTTGAAGTTCCCGCCACTTATATTGGCGTTGTGGAATAACGCGGGCAATGCAGAGGATCGAGAGGACGATTGAACAAAGCAAGTTTGCTCAGTGTGTGTGGCAGAAACAACAGACTGATTATCACTTTGAGAGCCTCCATTTTCCCACATTGTTTATTGTTTTTGTTTTGACAGTAGCAGACGACGGTCTGTTTCAACCTGTCCCCCCTTCAACATGCGCGTTTGGAACATTCCATTTGGAATGTCCTGACGAAACTAGGTTGAAACCAGAGACAGTTTGTTGTGACTAGATGTAGGAAATGACCCTATGCTTTTAATAGTAAAGACGTGGCAGATGTGTTAGAATTGTCGATAGAATTGTGACTCAATCAAGGTTAGTAAATTTACAAGTAGCCCTACATGTACAACATGTGAACTCTTGAACATGTGTACGGTTGCAGACCGGGCAAGCCATTCTATCATAACCCACAGGCGAAGTAAATGTGACATAGGCCTATGCTGTGTTTTGGTTGAATCATTATGTTTCATAATGTCTACACAGTTGAAAATGTTTATGTGAAAGACCAATTATAGTAATAAAGATGTGTCATTAACCTGTCCATATGTCGTTTACGTCGGTAGATATTACACACAATACAGTTGTGCAAACGACGTTCACAAAAATTATAATCTCCTGGAGTGACATTTCCCCCAGTGGGCATTTCCCACAGTGGACATTTCCCCCACCCAATGTTTTTAGGTTATTTTGAACATAGTTTTAAAATAATTTGGCAATAACACATTTTTTTTTATATATTTTTTATTTTCTATATTTAAAGATATAAGGATTTCCACATAATGTTTTACGATAATGAGTCACATAGTGATAAGATATTATACATATACACAGTATATATCAGTATTATACAGTCTGATAGCACATTTTAAAACATGGCTTAAAACATGTAGTATATAGCATAACATCTGTTCGGAGGTCAGTGACACGAAGCCATTTGACATGTTTGATGAGAATAAAATTGAACTAATAGTCAGGGGGCCAGGAGCTGAACCTGGAAAGTGGTTCCAAAGTTTTTTTCTCAGTGTTTTCATTTTATTTAGGTATTGTACTCTATGAAACTGCATGATGGCATTCTCCCATCATTGAGCATTTTCATATAACTGGTTTTATATAATTGCGGCTATCGGGACACAAAACATAATTGTTTCATTTTTATACGCCCGCCAAAAGGCGAACGTATTATGTGATAGCGGTTTCCGTCCGTGTGTCCGTGTGTCCGTCTGTCCGTCCCTCGTGTCCGGTCTATATCTGGGACAGTTTTCTATCTAAAGTTCCAATGTTTGATGAGTGGATACCATACGGGGAGACGATGTGTCGCATACCAAAATCAGAGGTCAAAGGTCACTGGCCTGAAAAACAGGAAATCACTGAAGTGTTCGTGTCCGATCTATATCTGTGAATGTTTTCTATCCACAGTTACTTTTTTGTGAGTGGATATGCTAGGTGGAGACGATGTGTCGCATACCAAAATTAAGGTCGAGATCGGAGGTCAAAGGTCACTGTTCCTTAAAATCAGGAAATCGTTGATCATTGACAGTTTTCTATCTACAGTTCTAATTTTTGATGAGTGGATGCCCTAGGGGGAACGATATCGAATGTAGGTCGAGGACAGAGGTCAAAGGTCAGTGTGACATAAGAAAATCATTAAAAATTTCTAATTTTTTGTGAGTGGATTCAATACGGGGAAACGAAGTTTCGCATACCAAAAAATTAGATCAAGGTCGAAGGTCAAAGGTCACTGTGACCCCAAAAGCAGGAAATTATTAAAAATAACATTTTTTGTGTCAGTAGATACATTAGGGGGACACGATGTGTCACATACCAAAATTTAGGTCAAGGTCACTGTGACCCCAAAATTGTGAAAAATCATGATTTTTTGTGTCCATTGAGAATTTACGGGTAGACGGTTTGTCATGTACCAAAATTTAGGTCAATGTAAAAAAATTACTCTTTTTTTGTGTCAGTAGGTCAATTCAGATTTCTCTCCCCTACATGTGTATGGCATTTGTCCTGTGGAGTTGTCTCCCATGTTTGAAACAGCTACATTTAGTTAAACTGTTGTGAAATAAAAACCATACATCTACTAATTTAACGGGGAGAGGGGTTCTTTTTATTGACTCAAGAACAAAGGTTTACTTCATCACTTTCTTCTTCCTTCATGAAAAATTCTCTCGCCTGAAAGAAATCCATTTGTAGGAAAACTACTATTTTCTTGTGTTTGACTTGTCGATTTCAGTGTGGGATATGTGTCTGCTCTCGGCTCTTGTTTCAAGGTCAACTAGTTACCAAGAGTTGAGCCCATTTTAGTTTATCATTCAATATAAGATGTGATATATGTTACATTCTTAGAAACACAAAATTGTAGACCTTTCTCTGGATTGCTAGCTACCAATTGAAATCAAGGCTATTAAACAACCTTGAAATTTGGACCAATGTAATTTCAGATATACGGGCGTATATTGAAGCCCCTTGGGCTCTTGTTCCGGGGTTGAGCTAATGTCACATTGAAAAAGAACAATGAGAAATGCATTTTTCCTGAATTCGGTTGTTCTGTTTGTAACCCAGAGCATCATACAATTTGTGTTAAACATGATGTACATGTATATATTGCCATCTCTGTACATGTATGTTTATATTAATTGTTTTTCCTTGGTTTGTTTGTGCGCAAACAAATCCCAAATCCTCGCAGATGGTTTACCGGGACATTTTTGGTGATTCGAATTAGTTCTCGAGTCAATACTTCTGATATACAATCTCGTACATTTCATCCCCGATGCTTGTTTTGAATTAGCATGTCAGCAACCCAAGCCTGCTGTTTTGCTTTGACTTAGGATTTGGCAACACAATATATCAGCAGGATATAGGTATTCCAATGGGTACTAATTGTGCACCCCTGTTGGCCGACCTGTATCTGTTCTCTTATGAATATGACTATATGCAGGCGCTTTCAAAAACCGATCCATTCAAAGCCCGTTCCTTCTCATTCACCAAACGCTATATAGACGATCTTCTCGCTGTGGATAATCGCTATATTAATGACGCAGTGAAGGATATATATCCACCTTCACTGGATTTGAAGGAAACTACAGATAGCCCTACAGGCACATCTTATTTAGATCTCTATCTCTATAAAAATGAAGCGGGCATTCTCTCTCGTCGACTTTATGACAAAAAGAGATGATTACAATTTCGACATCGTAAACGATCCCTTTCTGGATAGTAATATTCCAGTGGGACCTGCATATGGCGTATACGTATCTCGCTTAGTAGCATTTGCTAGATCCTGTGTTAAATATGATGATTTTAATCAACGTCACAAAACATTGTTGCAGAAACTTATAAAACAGGGCTATTCCACCAAGCGCCTCCACTCAAAGTTTCTCAAATTTGGCGATACATATCACATGCTGATAGCAAAATACGAACGTAGCGTGCAAGATCTATGGCGCTACGTTTCGTAACTTGTGTCTAATTCCGCTTAACCCGGGGCTAGGGGCCGTATGAACCCATGTACTTCAAGATCCTCATGGTACTCATATGAACAGTCACAATCAAAGCGTGACTGAGATACATATTTTTATTTTTTTTAGATGACGACTCTATAACGAATATTATGGATCAAGAATACTGATCAGCGATACGGATTTGATATTTTTGGAACATCATGATGTCTTGCCGGCATCATTGAAAACTGTTGACCGCTTCTTGCAGGAAACAAGCCTATGTTTATGTATACTATGATTGTCTTTTTGAATTTGGTGCTAATACTGTTATGTGGAAAATGGAATAGGTCTTTGGATTATGGACGCGGATATTCTCTAATGGACGACGGCTGGATTATGAATGACGGACTAGACGCTTGTAATTTCATCCCTACATGTACATCAAAGCAGTTCGGCCCATGATGAAATCCAAACCAGTCACATCTCATACCTCACAGTGGATTGGCATAATCAGCTGGCTTAGTACGTTCAATTGATTGGTTTGATTTAGGGGGAACCCCTTGACCTATTTATATCCAGAACTAGTATGGGCAACTAACCAAGCCAGTGTATCGATCCTAACAGTTCGGTTGATACACTGGCTCGCGAGGATGCCCTGGAGAGCCTCCGGAAAGAAAAGCACAGACTGACTGTGTACACCACCCATGTTGATAACTAAATAAATATTTTTATTGTTGAGCTGTTCGATGAATTTGGAAAATTAGTGTACATCTATTTCTTGCAATTGTTTCCTTTTTCTTGTTTTGTACTAATAAGAACCTAAAACTGAACTGTAAGAAAGGGAGATTCTCATCATATTTCTCTTCTTGAATTAGAGATGCACTAAATACATATGAAATAAAGCTTGTGTATGGTACATGTACATTGGTGTTTGTGTCACTTGCGTCACTTGTGTCAGCAATCAGCATTTGCCGAGGTAAATGTCGTAGCATAATCATTTCACCTCAGCAATAATTAACATGGTGTTAAATAGCAATTATTTTAACATGACTTTATTTTTGCCGATGTGAGTTTTCCGAATTGTGTGGGCTGGTTATGTTGACTGGGAATAAAATAAGTTGTAAAACCGACAATAAATAGCTGTCAGACATGCCTGTTTAAAATTTGACCTTCTCTTACCCTACTCATTCTCATGGCATCAGATTGTATGCCCTCTGATTCAATCTAATAAAAATTAAATCCTATCTACTCTCCCATTTGGTTATGCCACATGTAGGATCTAACCGGCTTGCAGTAACATGAGTATCAAACAATCCAGAAAACAATACATAGTTCTTTGAAGGGAACATTATGTTAGGGGCTTTTTGGTTGGCTCGGTCATGTCAGCTGAATCCAACGACATGTGGGCCGGGTATCTTTTGATGTTGCAGCGCTCTCGTCAGTTTAGCACCATAATGCGAGATAGAAGTGGACTGGTCCTTGGGTTGAAGCGTAGGCGACGATCCTATCTCCTCTCTCCTACTGCAAGTAAAGTACTTAAAATAAGGCCATGATGTCCTAAGTTTATTAAATATTCACGAACTGGGCCCTCTGAACACCAAATTTAATTGAAATCTGTAAGGTCCTACATAGCGACATATACGACCATCACGACTGTGGAGCAAAGATAGGATATCAATTGATTAATTGCCCTTTGATTACTCTCTGATTGCACTAGGGTAAAATCATATCAGGCAGTTCTTGTGTGCATGGCTCTCGGGCCAATCAGCTTCGTCCACTTGTAAAAGGAGCGGAGTGGGTTCAGCATGTCACAGCTAAAGAAGACATACCGTGTGTTTTTGTGTAATAATTTAGTATAAACCTGTTACGATAATTCTTTTACAAGATTTACTGAATGCAGTTCCCATCTCCCTCCTATGCAAATACGTGCTTCCTGTGCCGACCGAAATCGATATAGACTGAACGCACATGTGGGCCCTTTCTCTGCACAGTGCAATGCAGAGGGTGTTGCACCGACTTTTAGCAGGCTACAAACTCTGGCAATGGGAGAATGATCCTACTTTGCATAGTATATTCATGATTTTTGCTTTAGTGCCAAAACACTGGTGACGGCACAACATTTTTATCTACTACTTTTGTAGGGTAGCCTTGTCAGATTAAATGTACCTATATTATAAAGCTAAATGTTGCTGAACCTTAATTTAGGCATTGAAATGACGTCATCAGAAGTATCAGTTGAGTTTGTGACCATACTGTATGTATAGAATGGATGCTGCCTTGGTCATGGTGCCCAAGGCCAAAAGATGATGATTTATATTTCATTAATGTTTTCATAATTGAAGATGGAGACAGAGTGCCGGAATTGACTGGAAGAATTCTTCGGACTATTTGAAGAACTGAGGAGATAATATTCATAATTTTAGCTAAGAATCCATTCATCCATCATAAAAATGGCAACTTTTAGTACTCTTAGTAATAATCACATACAAAGGTTTGTCTATAGAGATGAAATACATATATTTATAGATTTTGTTTCACATTCTGCTTCAAAAATGCAATATCAGAAGTATTCAACTCATAGCCGAAATTTGGGAAAACAGCCGAAATATTACACCATTTCACCTTCAAAAATGGCCTGACAGAATCTGGTCACAATTTCAGACACCTTTAACTCTCCCGTAAATTCAGTGATGACAAGCTATATGCTGTTTTATAACATATCGTACTTAATTTGTGGAGAACTTAATTGTGCTTTAATTTGTTTACATGTGAACATTTCATTTAAAAACCACCTGCTATGCCTACTTAATTCTCTCTCTCTATTGCGTACATGTATGTTGAAGAATTATGTCTGATCCAAGTCCGAGACATGAATGATCATTTTGAATATGCTGATTTCAGACCTTGGCAAGATCACTATACTGTGGAGCTTGTACAATCGTACTGGTTGTCAGCGCATGATTGAAGAAAAGAAGCTTTCTTATTGGGAAGAATTCCCAAAAATGCGAGCGAGTTACAGTTCGTGTCTTGTATGCTTGAAACAGGGAAAGTAACATATTTTTATACTTATTCTGTAAACTTTACATCGCGGGAGATGTTTTTTCACAGTTTGTTGATTGTCGATGCGAATTATCTGCCGGGATCGTCAGCGGGAAAATAGGACGCTAGTAATTTGCGCAAACAGTTTGTGTATATGTGAAACAAAATACATTTCAGATGTTGGGTTATATTCTGTCGACAGTTTTATATTTCTTCACAGTGTGTTAGTATTATGTATGAGAAATGATAACATTTCCGGTTTTACGATTGATGAAACATATGTAACTTTGTTCATTTATTGAACAGGTTTGCAATCGATTGTAGCGCTCTGCAACATTTTTTTTTGATTAATGGAAATTACTGTGTAAATCATAAGTACTTTGAAAACTGCTATATGAAGTTAAAATGCCGAAATGGTAGAAAAAAGCTTTGAAAAATGAACAAAATAGTGGTTCTGGAGAGATGCCTGTATGCAGCTGAAGTGAAGAAATCTGGCAGCCACGTCTGACGGCGACACGCAATATGTCGTGTCTCCTGGAGCGAACAGCTTCGCCAGGCGAGCCAAGCGGTAGGCCCCACGCCTGGCCGAGATTATTACCTCTGCAGGTGTTGTGTTAGCGGGCGTCAGCTAATCAACAAGTGTCTGGCTCTTATCATTGCTTATCCAGGCGCGAGGTGTACTCCACAAAGACAGTATTATAGTGTTTTGTTTGTGCATCACGTACGGTATATCTTCTGCTATGACAATTTCCTTCAAATTCAATACATTGTACAGATATATGGTACCAGTAGACGTAGAATATAACTTGTTTGGGTGGCAGGAAGCTGGAAATTAATCAGCAAATAAAGACGTTCTTATTGACAAGTACTTCTTGCATAAATTATTAACCGGCCACGTGCACGTTCCGTTACAAATACCCACCAAATTAGTTACAAAGAAGACAATGAAATTCAAACCCATTTTCCATAGTATTGTAAATAAAAATTCTAAATGGAAAATTTAATGTTTACAGTATTGGAAATATATTAAGTTCAAATGTAATGGCTAAACTGCAGATTTGCATCACATACCTATGGAATAGTTCAAATTGAACAATTGAATTGCGATGATAACATTGTGCATTTGAATTACTTTAACGTGTAATAATCGTAATTTTGGATGCGGTGGTTAAATGCAATTCTTCGCCAGATATCTATCAAATGATAGCAAATAAACATTTACAGTATTGTAAATGAAACTGTAAGGTGTGAAATGATTTCATACGTAGCTACCATCATAGCAAATAAAACTGTAATATTCACCATACATTCACACGTGTATGTGGAAGAGGTAGATATAAGTATTCCTTTTGAAATGATTTAATATGTACCTAATAGCGTAGCAAATAAAATGGTATTATACCCCATACATTTAAACATCTATGGGGTAGATGTAAATATAAATATTTGCTTTGAAATGATTTAATATGTACCTACCATTATAGCAAATAAAATTGTAATATACACCATTCCTTTGCGCATCTGTGAGATAAATGTAAATATAAGTATTCTTTTTCAAATGATTTCATATATAGCTACCAGCTTAGCAAATAAAATGGATTTATACACCAACATTTACACATCTAGAGGATAGTTGTAAATATAAACATTTTATTTGCATTGTTTTGAGATATAGATGCCATAGTTCGAAATTTACGGTTAAGTTTCATCTTATTTGCCATATATATCACGCAATGGTCAATATAACTACAACAATTCACATATATTTATTACAGGTTTGAAAGTGGCTAAATATAACTGATAGATTTGCATTCGGGTCACTACAGTAGCGAATGTATTCAAATAACTGAGATTTATTTGCAAAACATTATCGTGCGTTGTATATCTATAGTAATTAGGGACTCTCCAAGGTACGACATGCACAACAAATGTATCCAAAGGAAACCTTAAATGTATTGTAAATGTATGTGAAATGTATGGGAAACACCAAGATTCGACATAGGCCATGAAACCATGGAACTCTAAAAACATTTACTACAGTGGTGAATTTGGGGCTGTCAATCATACAGAATACATGAACAACATTCTTAAATATAACATCAAATATGGGAATCCAATTTTATGAGCCCTACCTCTCCGATCACATCGACATATACGTCAAATGAATGCAAATGTTACTTATAATTGCCAGCGTAAAACTTAGTGTTCAAATAATTGGAAATAAAACCATTATATTCACCTTACATGCTGACCGTATATTAAATATAATTAAAATGACGTTTTTATGTAGTGGTGAGTACCGGGGACCACTTGATTCTGTACCAGGAGTTCACCTTTATCATTCCAAGTCATGTTAGGATTCTGTTTCATCCGTTGTAATACCAGGCCAGGTTGTTTCTTGAACGATGCAGGTACACTCTTCAGGACTTCGTCTTCCACCCACTGTGGGGCTGTGGGTGGTACCCCTGGTAATGGCGGCTGTTGGAGCGGGGGCTGAGGTAGGCGGTGTGTCGCGTAGTGGTGGTGGTGGTGGCGCTGGGGTAGAAAGGGTTTTGTATTGGTCCATGAACGTCATGTACCGTTGAAGCGCCTCCTTGTACCGTTGTATTTTCTCATTGTCGCTTAACCCCGGTCTTTATAAGATCTGTTGCATCTCTTCATCGAGGGTGTTTATGGTCTTCACCGTAGGTGGAACAGGGTAGGGCGATTGGAGGTTTTGAAGGAGCCGTGGTTCAACGAGGACCATTTTTTTCGTGTGGTTCATTGTCGGCCGAAGAGTCCACCCAATACTGGACCCAACACGGAAGCGACCAACGGCGCTAAGATGGCACCGAGAAAGCCGCCTTTCTGTAACGCCTTTTTCTTTTGTGTTTGAGAGACTCGCTTGTGGACTAGGGTTCGGAGACCTGTCTTATGCTTGGCCAACTTGGTCTTCTCAGCCGGAGTCAGTGGTGCGTTGCCTTTTAAAAGGTTGTATCCGATCTCGCACAGACAGCGTACAAGATCAGTGTCCGCACCGCGTACAATGGTTCGGACCAACTCGGGTGGGGCCGTCTTCAATACACGAAGCGTCGGAGCGTGCATACTTACTCGCGCAGACATCATGTACAACTAATGCTAGAACCCACAACTCTGCCCTTTTTATCTACCTCAGAGAACGGAGACAAAGTCAGCCATGATGTGCTATTAATTCTTTTTGTTATCCCCATCATCAAACACACACACCCCAGCTGGGGGAGCCACTGTGGGTGTGTTTACATTATTTTTGCATGTACACGTGGTGGGTCTCTCCGGGAAAGATGCCGTTCCGTAGTCGAAGGTGGTCGGCGGTGGCTTGCTTGAGGTCGAAAGCATATACCCGTGCTGAAGGATTGTCGCATCTTTGAAGGCTTCCAACGCAAACGGTGTGCGGCCGGGATACATCTGTCTCGCCAGGTGCAGCAGTTGAGCGGTATCTCTCGGGTTTTTGAAGACCACCAGGTAGTGGGCATTTAAGCTGATGTTCCGATGTTCTTTGTTTTTACTGAACAGATTCTGCACAATGTCGATGATGCTGAGCCGTCGATGATGGCTGCCTTTGGTAAAGAGTTGAATGACCCGCGCATCCGTCTCCGCCATGAGATCATCCAGAACCACCAAGGTGTCCGGTTCCAAATCGGCCAGGTTGGGTAGGCCTTCCACGAACGTGATGTGGGGCATTACTGCATACGCTGCCTGCCATTCTCCGTAACACCACACGACTCGGGCAATGGGTAGGGTGATTATGCTTTCGGCGTGTTGAAGGAGCTTCCTGACGAAGTGCGTTTAGCCGGAGCCCGTCGATCCTGCGATTACGCAAATGAAGGGATGCTGCCGCCGAGGGTCCATGGTTCGAGGTGTATCCTCTGTCCTGGTAACCTGCACTTGTAAATTTGGTACGAGTGAACTGGAGTGGTGGTGGGTACAACGTCGGTCGTCGTTGTCGATGGTCGTTCACTGTGAGTGATGAAATCCGTTGGGTTTTCAGA